>JAQFVV010006197.1:20483268-20788152 GCA_028023455.1 Epiperipatus broadwayi | reverse complement strand
AGCATTGCATTAGATCCTAAAATTTAGGTGCAGTGCTCTCAGATCCAACACACCTCACTGATGAAGGTCACAAGCCAGAAACTAGTCTAGGGATATTGGATGAGTATGCACTAGATGAGGATTTTATGCACAAGTGTTCTGGCATCCATTGATTACTCTGGCTTGCACTGAGTAGCAATACTCTATGGAGAGTTTTGCCTGTTTTAAAATAAAAGGAAGTTAAATTTACATTTATATCCTAAATATTATTAGTTTTAAAACAACAATTTAAAATATGTGTTTTCATTGACTGCAAATTACTTTTGGGTATGTCTGTTACAAGTAGTGAAAATCTGAAAGAATTTTATTGTAACAATTACTCATTAGTATTTTATTTGGAAAATAATATGAATAAACAAACAAGTTTACAATTATTATATTTTATAATAATCAATTACTTTATTATATTTTGATCATAGAAGTGTCATTAACTTTCTTGTATTTTAAATAGTGTACATGTACTGCAATATTTTTGTTTCACATAAATTATATATGTATATATTGTGACCTTCCAAATTGGCACCATGAAGAAATGTGGGAAGTTCACATTGTTCCAATAGTGATCAGGGGTACCTAATAAAAAAATGAATTGTGATATAACTTAATGTGTAATTCAGTTGAAAAGTTCTTAGGATGTTAGTTGGAATGTACCAATCATTAAAATTTTTGTTTATGTATATCTAATAGTGGCGGAGGGGCGGATTGTATCAGGAGTTGTTGGTGTGAAAAAAATTTATTGATGTTTTGTGGTTTCATAGAATGAATGCTGAATTAATTGATTTTGTTATAAGAGGTCTTAAAGAAAAGATATTATATATTTGGTTATAACAAATTTTAAAGTTATATTATTGATGTAAAAGGTTACTGAAAGAAGTAAATATTGGCTGATTATATTAAAAGTTGAAAAAAATAAAATCAGCAAGTATGCAAAGAAGTATCTGGAAAACAAAAATCTTAAGAAACTGAAGAATTTGACCCTAACTTAGAATGTTCCATCAAATCTAAAAATGTCTTAAATCAATGAATGAGAACTTATAAAATGTACGATGAGAAAATCAAAAAAGCAAGTCAGTCATTTCTTTTTTTCAGAGATCATCAGCCAACAGCATATTGTGTAGTCCTCCAAAAAACTCATGACCATTAAAGGATTTAAAAGACAATGATAGACTCTTAGTTGCATTATCTTGCCTGTATACATATTTTAAGTGCATACACATGCATATGTTGTACATTATGCATTTTTAACAACTTTATGTATTAGATTAAGTTGTTTGTTAATACAATATTAACAATTTATAACATAATTTTCATCTTCAGGAATGTGCTAATTTTTTTCCATAGAAAACCATAATTACTTTTAAATAATCTTCTTTAAATAATCTTCTTGTTTTACGATAACTTTTGGAAGATCAATAAACCTTAAGAAACTTGAAAACATTATCCAATTAATGACTATAATGCAAATTAGAACTAGCTATTATGGAATGTCAATAACCAAAAACTAGTTTGGAGATGTTCTAATTGCCTCTTATGTTTACATAATCTAGTCAGAAGTTGACAAAAGTGAAGTTGGTTACTGTTTCAAAAAGCAAGGCAAACCTAAACTAGAAAAATTAATATGTTTCATCATTTTGATATTTTTTGTAAGATGAAAATAAATTTATAGATCATTAAATTTGCATTTTAATCAAGGTAAAGAAAAGGATTTCAAAATAATCAAAAAGGTAAATGGATAAATGTAAATAATAAATAACTCCCCTAATTACACTATACGATAAAATGAGAGCAGCTCTCCATTCTAGGACTATATACTATAATTTTTAATAATTTGTGGATACCAAAAACCACATTGATAAAGGCAAAATTCAGAAATTAGTTTCAATATAAGAATTTATATGCATCTGAAAGTCATTAATTACTCAAAATTATGTGTATTTCACTAGTTTTCAATGATGTTATTATTTTATATAGTATCCTGCTTCATTTTGGATTTAAGTTTAACCAGCCAATATGTAACAAAATTAAATAATTATTTCAATTCTCAGGTAAATATACTTTTGTTTTTCAAACATAACATACTCTTTCAATATCAAATATTTGGTCCCTAACTGATATGACTCACAATAAATATAGTTTTAAATCTAATTCTTTCATAATATTATTTTTTATATATTTTTTGTTGAAAAATGGATCTTCTATACAAATTTTTATTATGTAAAAAAAATTTTAAAACAATAATCACTTAGAAAAAGATGTATGTATTTAAGGATTTTGATAATTTCATAAATACATAAATATATGACTGCAGAAATGAGTTTGTTGTTAACTGAAAAATAAATAGGTTTATTTTTGAGGCCATAAATAACTAAGCAGAACAATTTTCTGATTCCCATTCTACATATTCTTGGCACTATATCTGCTATTTCTATGTGATCATTTATATGGCATGGTAAGTATAAGTGAATCTGCTACTCATTAATATGCACCAGTCAATGTGTTACTTCTGAGATTAAGACCAAGAAATGTAATTTTTTTTTAAAAATTTCTCATAATCTTAGTTGAAATATTATGAAAATGTGTTTGTGAATAATATTTCTATAGATATTTACAATCATGACTTACAAAACTAAATTATGGCTTACTTTCAGGAGACTTTAAAAACATCAGCCAAACTGTAGGTGGCAGCAAAAGCAGAGTGTACTAAGAGTAAAACTACATTTAATGATGACCTTTTATTGAAGTTACTTACAACATCAGATCATTGTCAATTGAAGGAATATTCCATGAATAGTAAAAAGCTCTAATAATAAAGGGACACTGTAGTACTTTGTAAAGTTAAAGGATAAAGAGACAATTGATTTAAAAAGTGAATATATATTTTGCCACAAATATTGTGAGTGCAAGTAGAGTGGAATTCATTATAAACTAAAAATAAAAGAAATATATTATGAATGAACAAAATTTTTTTGATCAGACCAAACAACATTTTAAAATTGTTACAGGAGACATTAATTCTAAAATTAATAAACAATTGAAAAATGAAAGTGTGGGAAATTTGTTTAATGTGAAAGAAATGAGAAAGGACACAGACCTAAAAAAAATTCACACAAAAAAAGAACTGTATATTTTTTTTTTAGAAAAATACTAAATTAAAATGGATACATAGAATCAAAATATGGTATGATCATCAATTAGTGGATATAAAATACATGATAATGCAAAACTAGAGTTCAGAAACATTCCAATGAATTTTAATTAGAAATTGAAAATTGTTTTAAAATATTAACAGATTTTGAAGACAATTTAGACTTGAGTGAAATCAATAAGATAGTAACTAATTTACCAATAAGAACTACTAAAAAGACAACTGGAACAAAAAAGCAATAATTTATCAGAAAGTATTATACTGACAGACATTAAAGTATTAAGAAAAGAAAGAATATAAAATTGTTTTAATTATCTAGAATTTTATAAAATGATATGAAAAAAAAATTAACAGTAATATAAGAAAATGTAATAGTGAATTGATAAGAAAAGCAATAAAATGCTTGGTAGTGCAAAACAGCATCTTAGTATCAGAAGAAAGATGTTTTAATGTGTAAAAAAAAAAAGATAAAACTATTGCTATAAGTAGAGATAATATCATAAAATGTGCGGAAGTATGCTTTAAAAATTGTGTAGTAATAAGTAAACAATAAAACAAATATCCTCTACAATTACTATTTTTTCTGAAATAGCAAGTTATTTAAATGAAGATATACACTTCATGAAGTAATGGAATTATTATTGATATATTAAAATATGTAGCTAAAAAAATAAAATGTTAGAAAAGCTATATATTGAATATCTGAATGATAAAGACATACCAAACAGAAGATTGGAAGAACGCCATAATAATGTTGATAATTAAGCAAATGATAAAGAAGATTTTACAAATTATAGATCCAATTTATTAAGTGATCTTTGCATTCAAACCAATCAAATAAACAACTGGATTTAAAATTTGTTTAGCCCAGTGATGACAAATGTATTTAGAAAAGTTATAAGAAAAATCCAGTTGCCATTACACTTTGAATTTGTAGATTATAAAAAAGCTTTTGTTTTATAAACATGTCCATGATGATTAAAGATTTGAATTATCAGGATACACACTTTCTTTAAAATGCATAGTAATCATTTGATTACATCAGGGATCAGAAAATAGTGCCCATCAGGGATCAGAAAATAGTGCCCCGAGGGCCACAAGCGACCCACTAAGAGTTTTTGTGTGGCCCGCCAAGATAATCAGAAAAATCTGCCTTGAACTAAGATTTCCTCTCTTTATTTTCCACTAGGATGGCCATGTCAATACACATGTGCAGTGCTTTTCCAGTTGATCTGGTTAATTTCAATTTTGTCTTTGCATTAGCAAATATATACATTTCCAACTTTAATGAAACCATGAACCCTCTGAAAAAATGTAAAATCGATGATGAATGTTGTGTGTTTAATGAAGAATGGGCAAACTAATATTTCTTTGGTAATACAGGAAATAAAGCAGTGTGTTTATTGTGTCATGAAAAAAAGGTGCAGCCCTCAACTAACCTTCGCTTCCACAAAGTGGCCCTCGATGTGGCCCTCCACCAATTTCTGCAGCCCCCGAGCCAAAACAATTGCCCACCCCTGGATTACATGATAATACTACTAACATTAACATTGAAAATAATGTAAATTTGGATGATTCCATAATTAAACTTTTTATAGCAGCTTTACAAAAACAGTTTGTGAATTAAAATGAAAAGATGAAAAAGTAAAAGTAAATAGAAATTACTTAAATCATCTAGATTATGGGATATGATGGGGTTGTATTTGGTGATAATTTTTTAGAGCTTCAGGAAATGTAACAGTTATATAAGAGAGTAGGGATAAATGTTAAAACCATTAAAGTGATGTTCAATTGATTTCTCAGAAGAATAAAGTAAAGATTGATTGAATAAGAAGTTGACAGCTATAAATACTTTGGTCAGATTATTAATACTAGTGGATGAAATTAATCACAGAATTTAATTTAATATTAGAGGAAAACATGCCAATGTGGTTGAAAAAGAATGTTTTTAATATGTGTGTTTTACTTGTTCTTACTTATAGATCTGAAATATTGGCATTTAACAGAAGAGTAATACAGAAGCTTCAGACCAAAATGAAGAGATGTAAGTTATATCTAACAAGAACAGGTCCAATATAAAGCACATAAGTGAGGGAACAAACAGGTATTACTGCCATCATTGAAAAAGTTAAAAGATTAAAATGGAACTAAAAGAAATGATAATTGACAGACAGTTGAAGTTTTAAATTTGATTCCAAGAGATTATACAGATAGATGGATGAACTAATGTAGTTTTCTATTTTGATATTGAGAGAAGAAACTTTGAAGCCGAGAAACTGGGATTAAACTTAGAGAGACTTTAATCTTGTAACAGATTGACAGTAATTAAAAATTATAGTGGTGATACATCCTCAGAATTAATTATTTTTAAAACAATAATAAATATTTTTTTAAAAAGGATTACCAATAATTTAATAAATATTAATTAGTTTTTTAGCATTATCTTTGGTTTAAAAAATCAGTTTATAACATAATAAAGTTAACACTATAAAATTATATGCTTCCCAATTTAAATTAGGTAAACAAAAAACATAAATACATAACATGTTAACATAAATATATTAAATATGATATTTGAATAAAGAATAATTAGCTTTTTAACTTCTTTAATAATAAATTATTCAAGTCAATAAGGACATCAAATATAGCTATGTAGTTATTATTTAAATCCAAACTATATTTTTGCTATTACATAAGTACATTTTATTTGTCTTTTTAAGATTTATCTATAGAAAAAAGCTATAATTAAAATATACTAGTTTTATATGAATATAATTATAACCTTCAGCTAATTCAAATAAGAATGACTGCATTCTTGAACTCTACTGAATTCATCAACACTCCGTGAAATGAGTTCAAATCAAAAAAATATAGTTAAAATGAAATAAAAAATCTATAACAGACTCGTGACAAATTGACCTGGGAATAAATTCAGAAACCTTCAGCTATTCAGTGCAAAACCATTAAATAACTTTTAATAATAATGGTTATTTTATTATTTAGCAAATGAAATTACTCTCTAATAAACTACATTTTATTTACCATAGGATGTAGCATTAAATCTTACAAATATTATTTAATATATTTGTTTTTAACGTAAAACATAAGTTAAAAAGCCGTACAGAAGATAACTTTTTTTTTTTTTGCTTAAAGATTAAATCCAAGTGAGAATTAAATTTAACACCTATGTTAGAAAACTGCAAAATCTTTCGACATTTGCTCTAAGCTTTTATTCTTCTTACTATAAAGCTTCTTAAAGCACGATTCAAGGATATTGAAAAAGAAAGATTACGTTTGATAATTAATAAAAATAAATGTAAAAGAAGAAATATAATGATTCTCCTGTTACCAAATTCACTATTTTAAAAACATCAAAAGTTTATTTATTTTTACTAAAATATTAATAAACAACTGTGCGCGCGCATCCAAAATTAATGTGTTCATAATCTCATATTTAAAAGAAAAATAGCAGATTAATGAAAAATTAATATAAATACATTGACATGCATCCCGTTTTAATTTTATTTTTCTTGCAACTTAACACAAAATCTTAAAAAAGCAAGATTTAGGAAGTAAAGTTTACTGAATTGATTCTGAGCTGATTTTTTTAAAAAAAATATTTTAATGAATGATTTAGAACTGTTTTTTTTTTTTCAATATGTCAAAGCATCGGCCGGTAAACGAACCCGCAACCACTGTCTGCAAGCAACTGCGCTGACATCTCGGCTACCAACGATTGACTGATTTAGAACTATTATTGTACATTTTCTGCAATAGTACAATGGCACATTCACGAGTTCAAGATCTATGGATCATGGTTCAGCTCTGTCAGTTTCAATAATCACTCTATAATAATGATTATTATTATAAGAACTGATGATCTCATGTTTGATGATCACTTGTCTTACTAGATAAATATCCATCTATTTATTTATTTAGTCTTATTATAAGCTTGCAATCTTTTTAATTATTTGTCTTCTAATATTATACATTTAAATACAGTTTTTTTATATGTTGATAAAAAATCTGGTGAAAGTTAGTTTTTTCTGACTCCAAGCAATGTATTGGTAAAAACCACTGTGAGAATTAATAGAATATATTCTTTTTAATCCTTAATGATAATATCAAATTCTTTTCATGATAAAATTTGACTAGATTTCTAGTCAACTTTTTGTCAATTGTAAATGGATAATTTTTTTAGCATAAATTAATAGTTTGCATATATCTAACTTTTTATAATCACTGAATAATGATTCTTCTTGTTGTTCTTCTTGTTGTTGTTCTGCTTCTTTTTCTTCTTCTTCCTCTTCTTCTTATTATTATTATTATTATTATTATTATTGTTGTTGTTGTTACATTCATTCACAATATTTTTCAGAACAAACTATGATCATCTGTTTTCTCAGAACTCTTTAAAATAAAGGACCTTCCTCATTATTTCACATCATTGGCATATTTAGTGGAGGGTAAAAACGAATTCTTTTCAATAAAGAAAAAATGCATCTTATAAAATAAAGCATTTAAAAATAGTATTTTAATTTTTTTTAAAAGTATTATTTTTAATGAAAAATCAACCAAAAACAATAATAAAAAATAGAGATAGTTTTATTTTTATTATTTATAATCTTTACACTACTTACTATATTAATAATTATTTACTTTTTATTTTTATAATTTAAGTATAACTGCCATTTATATAATTAAAAATTATATTATATAAAAATGCAGTTGATAAATGATTACTAACTAATCTTAGATAAAGATTAAAAACAAAGTTGAAATATCTTTCAAAACTCTCACTACCCAGAAATTATAAAGCCTAATAAGTAGTGTTTTCTTCACTTTTTCAACTATGAGGATTTGTTGTGGAGGATTTTGCCTTGCAATAAATAAAAGTTAATTTATATTTTACTTTATATGTATATATTGTAAACAGTGGCCAACGCTGGTCATGTGAGATATTACATGTTTATTAAGCAAATATTTTTATAATAGGGAAATAAAAATAGTTATTTTTATTCATGCTTTTTTATAACAACAATTAGTAACTCATTTAAAGATTTTACATTCCTTAAATAATAATATAAAAATTCCAAAACATTTTTTAAATAATAAGAATGTGAATATTTATAGTTTGTTATGATTAATTGTAAAAGAGGGTAAAAGCTATAAAAAAATGAAATAAATATTTTTTATTCTCTCTCTTCAATAGTTTATTGATTAGTTTTAACTTTTTTAAAAAAATAAATAATTAGAGAGAAAAAAGTAAAATTTTAAATATAGTTTATCCATTTTTTAAAAGTAAGAAAAAAGAAGGCTTAATATTAAAATATATTGCTTAATTAATTAAAGTTTTTTTTCTCTTTATCTTTCTAAAAAAAGATTATCTATTTTCAATTTAAAATATAATTTAAAAATTATACTGTTTTTGATAATTAAAAATAATAATAACTACAGTGTAATTTTTCAATAATTTGAATATGACTGGCATTTTGAATTAAGGAAAAAGTACAATAATCTTTTGTAAAAATAGAATATATTTATCAAGGTTTAATACTATCATATGTGAAATGATAGGTGATTGGGTGGACACAAGATCATTCTAAAAAATTAAGACAGAATAGAGTAAAGCCAAAGACCCCAGTGACTTGTGAAGAACAGTCACAGCTGTTAAGATAGTAGCAGACCAACTTGTGAAGAGGACAATAAAAAATAATTAAGAGTTGAGTCTAAATTAAGACCATTCTCACTACTAGTTTCAAAAAATATCTTTGAAATGAATATGAAAAAAAACATGCTAAATTTTATCTAGAAGCCAAGCATCACTAAGCCTAACCATGTAAACTGTTCACTAAAAGAAATGTAAAACAATGAAAAAACCTCTGAGAAAAATCTGTGAAACATTCAAAAGCATGACTGTCTTAGCTTATGTTAACTTCATATGTAAATTATTATATTAAAAAATGAATAATTTTATATTATAAAATGAATAAATTTAACTGTGTTTATCTAACTAGAAATTTAGTATTCTTATATCTTTTCCTTTACATTTTTCTAGCATTTTTGTTCATATATTCATACATATTAAAAAAATTTTATCATCTTCTCTTATACACTATGTATACTGCCTTCTTTATTTTGCTAAGTTTTGACTTTTCTGCAGTCTTCATCAAAGCTAAAAAATGTAAACATATAATCATATAACCATTATTTTGTGTACATATTAATATTCATATTTTATATTATTATTCATACTCATATTTATCTTTAACACCATACCTTTGCTGCTTTTATTTCTTACTTTATATTTTTTTATTATTTTTTATTTATATTTACTTTCATTTTATTTTTATTTTATTCTATCTATCTATTATTCCACATTTATTCTTTAATATATTACTATAACCTTTCCATTTTATTTTTTATATATACTTATTACCTAATATCTTTTATTATTTTCTATTATTTTATATATTCCTTTATTAATAATTCCTATAGTACTCTTACTTATATCTACTTTTATTTTCCAATTCTCATTTTTCATTTATATTTTTTCATTTTACTTATCTCTCTATAACTTTCACTTTTCTCTCTACAACTGTAACTGAATATTTTTTTAAATAAAATTTAGCCTGTTTCTCATATACACCTTTCATATAACTTCCTCTACTATCAATTTTTTTTCAACTTTTTATCTATTTTCAAAATGTTTTATATATTTATTAATAATATTTTTATAATTAATATTTTAATAAAAATAATGTTTTATCCTTCTCATCTTTGTTTAGATTTGGCTTTTATCATTTTAATTAATATACCTTCCTTCAATTTTCTATCACTTCTTTTATTAGTATAACCAATCATTTTCACACTATCTTTTTCAAATATATGTTTTGTTTCTATAGAATGCATATATATTGATGATTTCTTATTATACCTGTTGCATTAATCTTGTATATGTTGTTTTTTGTTTCTCCTACATATTTAATTCTTATCTTGCTTTTCTTACATGATTTGCATTCTAGCTCATATACTTCATTTATATATTTTTAATATACTTATTATCTAATATATCTATTATATTCCTTCTTTTTTATTTACTAGCTTATATTTAATTACATTATTTTTTCTGTGAGCTAATTCCAACCAGGGAGAAATATGAGACTCAATGGAAATTAACAATTTAACTGAAGATTTAAAATACACTCTTAACACATGAGTTACTTAACTAAAACAATGCATATTCAACTTATAAAATCATTAAGGAATTGGAATAAGATAATAAGATTTGCATTGATTAGGACTATGAGCAAGAAAGATATAAAACAACTTTATATTTTAAACAACTTTATTAAAACAATAACATAAAATGAAGTGATAAATGACAATGATTATATAGTGTTAATTATGTGTTTTCAACACTCACAGGCATTTGTATCATGCATGAGACTATTATCAGTGTAGTGGTCTCATAACATATTAAAATAGGTGTATATGCAGTTAATAAATCATGCCTATAATTATTTAATATGCCCATCCTATTGTGCATAGTTTGTTAATGTTACATGATAATAGCCTAACCAAGATGATGACTACACAAAGTTTTTAAGATGGCTGTTATATATATTAATAGTGGAAGTGAATTAATACGCTCAAGGTAATGCAGATGCAACCTGATAACCAAGATTTGAGTTTTAGTCTAATGCTGAATAAGTAATTAATAAGGAGGAAAAGACTGGTTACTTTTAGATTCATATATATATATACTATGGCCTGAATAAAATTAATGAATAAGTCGGTGGTGTGAGTAATTATTCAAGAGCTTTGCCATTAAATGCTTAGTGCTGTCAGACTGGACAGTTTGCTACAATTAATATATAAACAAATAAGTTCAGGGACTTGGATCAGCTTTATAAACATGGTCTGGATCCTCATGTTCCAGATCTAATAAAGATAGCCATGTCTGAATTAAAACATGGGTCAGCTAGTCACCATGAGTCAATTTTAAAATTGCAGCAAAACCTAAATGTTCAAATGTGTACTTCATAAAGACACACTTGCAATGCACATGCAAGATATTATGATATATACTTATAATTATTTAATTGTGATTAAAACAAATAGTTTCTATTTGCCAAATCAACAAACTCAGTTAAAATACTGAATCTGGGTATATATAATCATAATTAAGGAGGGTACATATATTTAATGGGCATTAATAAACATTAACAAATATACTTTAATTTCATCTCTAACCATGCCATCACTTCTAACTAACATATCAAAAAGTAATAAGTTATAATAACTGACTAAGCAAACCCTCACAAAATATAATGCAATTTAGAAAATCAATAATAGAACAATAATAACAAACATGTAATGAGCAGTTTATTACCTATTAATATAGGATTTTGAAACAGTGATTCAATATGTGAAGTAGCATTCTTAAAATATTTAAAATGGAGATTTTAATTATCTCTATTGAAAGTTCATTAATAATTAGTATTCATTGTTTTGAAAGATTGGCATATTATAACATATAATAAATTCAGATAAAATAGTTAAACCAATAAATATAGGCACAATCACAGTTTTAAAAATTTAAATCATAACTGATTGCAATTATTTATAGATTAGAGAGATAAATTATTTCACATTATAAAGGTAAATTCAGGTAAGTTTTACCTAGTTTTAATTTAAATATGATTTAATTTAATCAAATTTTAAGAAATAAGATTAAATGTTTGTTATATTAAATAAGCTAGCCTAATATTAAAATTACAGATTTAAAGATTAATTTATGGACCTCTACAGTTTTTGAAAAGAATGTTACCAATCTTTTTGATTGTAAATTGTAAAGCAAGTACATCACATGGTGGGCATAGTGACACTCTTCTCTGGATAGGCAATTTGGATTAAGATGTCTTCTTCTTGCAGTAGGATACTGAAGAGTTTCCCATTTCTGTGATGATTATCAGGCCATCAGGCATGTAAAACTGGACTAGAGATTGCCATCTTCTTTTTGAGACATGCAAATCTGTTGCTTCTTAGCCAGACATGTTGGAGTAAAAAACTGGCATGGATTGTGGCAGTGATGCTTTTTAAAATTATTGAATAGAATATTTACAGCAAGAAATATGGCCGTTTTATATGATTCAAGAATTAGAACACCTTGCTGTCATCAAGCCTATTTACCTTTTGATAATCTATTAGCACCCTCTGAAATTTTATAACAATTTATTTAAACCTCCTGTTAATTTTTAACAGGATGTTTTTAACTAAACTTGACTATTTTAAATCTCTACTGACTTTTCACTAGTTTCAGTTCAGTAAATTTTGTTTACAAAAATATTTTTGGAAAAGATTATCTCAGCCAGCTATATTAAAACGGATGTACCTAATGTGGCTTTTGTTTACAACTTATTTAAGATTAAAATTAAGAATCATTAGAACTTTTAAACAATATTATTCTCTCTCTCTCTTATATATATATATATATATATATATATATATATATATATATATATATATATATATATATATATATATATATATATATATATAGATTAAAATTAAATAATAAGTTAATATATATTTTTAAGTAAGTATATATATATATAAACTGATGATAGCACAGTCATTTGTCTGCATATATATGTATGAGGCTACTTATATAATCGTTGATGCTTATATACATGTAATCAAAGAGAATTTAAATCCAGCACAGATGGAGCTGTAGGGGAAAATAGGTGAAACATATATGAGATCAGAAATATACCATTTCAGTATATATAAAACATAAAATGGAAATGTAGTGTTATATTGAAAAATAAATGTAGAATGATAGATAAGATAGAATAAAATAACAATAAAATAAAAGTAAAATTAAATAAAAATAATAAAAATATATAAGTAAAAAAATAAAAGAAGTAAAGGTATAGTCTTAAAGTTAAATATGATTATGAATTATAATATAAACTAGGTACATTAATATGTATATAAAATAACGGTTATATGATTATGTTTAAATGTTGTAACTCTGATGAAGACTGCAGGACAGTCAAAACTGTAAGCAAAATAAAGAAGGAATTATATATAACAAAAGATTGCATTAAAATGTATAAGAGATGATAAAAAAATATATCTAACTAGAAAACCTGTATTAATTTGCAAATGAATATTATAAACATCAACTGAAAACTTGAAGCTACAACAAGAAATCATGGTAAACTTAACTTGTGATAACCCACTCTGGAAAGTGTTGTTCTAATTTAATGTGAGATTTTAATGTTAGAAGTAGAAAGCACCGAATTTAAAAAGTGTTGGAGATAAATTTGAATATAAAGAAAAAAATTGATAGAGGAAATAAATTCATAGAATTTTTAGAAAAATAACTTGAATTTTATAAAAAAAAAAAAAATTAAATTTGACAGTGTAAATAAACAAATTAGTCATTCAAATGAAAAAACAAACTTCCATCCAACAATAAATATGTACTTTAATATTACAATGTACTTAATAGAAATAGAGATTTAAGACGTGTAGATAAAAATAGAAGATTAAGTTCTTAACCTTCAGAAATATTCTGATAAATTTAAGTTAAAACTTGCAAATTGTTGAAGCTTCATAATGAATTAAACTTACATCAAATGAATATGGAAAAAATTGATTCTCCATTAAAAATTGAGATAGGTATGTGGTTTAAGCAAAAGTATCAAATTACTAAGAAAAAAGTTTAACTGATTTAGGGCATGCATCAAACAAAGCATTTCATGTAATGATGAAATTTTAGTTAATGTCAAATTATACAAAAAATATTTATTAAAAGGCAGCAGCAGTAACTAGGGGGATTGCATATTGATACTAAGAAAATTATCAATTAACGTTGATAAGGATGTAAGACAGAGCAATTTAATATATCTCCAAAAAAATTTACCACAATTTTCAACAATTATTTTGGGAATAAAATGAGAGGCTAATGGAACAAAAATAAATAGTCATTATTTAAATCGTGTACATTTTTCAGATAATGTGATTGTTTTGAAATATACTTTGTTTTAGTTTCAGGATATGTTACTAGAACTTTAAATAAAAACAAGAAAGTAATAATAACGATAAATTTTAAAAACACTAAACATTTGTTAAACAGTTTTTAAAAAAAAAAAACGAAAAAATAAAGCGTGATGGTAATAAATCAGAATTTAACAAATAATTTTAAAACCTTAGTCTGATTGTTAATATAAAAAAAAAGCAGAATGAATGAATTTAATCATGGAATTAAATTTGAATGTAATGATTTTGATTAGAAATAGTTTAATATTCAAAGGAAATATATCTAGTATTTAAAAATGAAGGTTTTTAAAAAAATATGTTTTTCCAATTCTTATTTATAGAGATGAAAATTGAACACATTCAGCAGAAGAAAAATACAGTCTTCAGTCCTGCATAACCTGATACAATTGTAAAATGCTGGAGCTCAAGGTTCACAGATAATGCCCTGCTCTAATACTACTGATGCTTCAAATTCTTATTAATTTCCAAACAAAAGAACCATTCAGTTGTTTTTTATTATTATTATTATTATTATTATTATTATTATTATTATTATTATTATTATTATTATTATTATTATTATTATTATTATTATTATTATTATTATTATTATTATTATTATTATTATTATTATTATTATTATTATTATTATTATTATTATTATTATTATTATTATTATTATTATTTTATTACTTTTTAATGTTTATATGTGTGATCTTGATACTTACTTGTGCTGATGAGTGTAAGTTATTTAAAAGAATTATTACCTGTAGTGATCATATTGAGGTTCAAAAGGATATAGATAGTTTTATCATATGGTGTAAGTATAACAATATGGAGATTAATATTAATAAAACATGCATTGTTTCCTATACTAATAAAACTGAAAAATCTGTTTATCAATATAAAATTGAGAATAGGGTTATTAAATATAAAGAGATTGTATCCGATTTGGGAATTATATTTTGTAGTAATTTTACTTTTAATGCACATATTAAATATATTATTAATAAAGCATACAGAAAGATGGGCTGTATTTTGAGATATGGGAGAGATTTATCTATTTCCATAAAATATAGGTTATTTTTTTCTCTTGTTGTTTCACTTTTAGAATATAATTCTTGTATATGGAACTTCAATCTGATTAATATACAGTCTAGAATATATAATGTTGAAAAAAGATTTAATAAATTAATAATGGAAGAATGTCAAATTGTGAAAACAGTATTAAAAGAAAGAAGAATATTGAAAGATATGATATTGTTGAAAAAGTTGATTGATGGGAAAATTGATGTCAGTAACTGTATATCAAAAATAGAATTGAAAGTACCTAGTCATTTATTAAGAGAAATGCAAACTTTCAAGGTTAGTATATGTAAAAATAATTTCTTTAGTAAGTCAGTTATTACTAGATTGCAAATAGTATATAATCTAACTTTTAATAATATTGATATTTTTGTGATCAATTTGTTATGAATGTTAGAAAGCAACTAAATTTATAATTATGAACATATATGTATATATAATCTTATGTATGTAGTTTGTATTTGCTTATAGTTGTTTATTATTATTATTATTATTATTATTATTATTATTATTATTATTATTATTATTATTATTATTATTATTATTATTATTATTATTATTATTATTATTATTATTATTATTATTATTATTATTATTATTATTATTATTATTATTATTGTTTTTGTTGTTGTTTTGTTTTGTTTTCTTTATTGTGTATTTCTGTTAAAGTGTAAATGTTGAAATGCACATAATAAATGGATATTGAATTATTACTACTACTACTACTACTACTACTACTACTACTATTATTATTATTATTATTATTATTATTATTATTAGTTAGATCACAAGACAAAATAGGAAAATTATATTGTCAGAATAACAATGATAGATTAATAGCAAAATAATGTGAATGAGAGAAAAAGAAAAGAACAAAGACTTCAGAGCTTATGAAATATGGAGAAGTATATGTGAATCAAAATTAACATGCATGTTGAAAGACTAAACAGATATTAACATTACCAAAAGGGCTAAAATGGATCTGAGTTGAATATGTTGCTAGAAGAGATATTAACCTTTTAACTGCTAATTATATTATTGGTTGTATAAGGTAAAAATCAAATCTTTTAATTGGCCAACTCACAAACTGAAGACAAAGCCTATTGTTAAAACATATTCGCCTATAATATTAAATTCAACTCAGATATGTTTATAAAAAGTATATTACTAATTTTTCAGGTTATGAAGAGAACAAAAGTTCTTTCAAAAATAAATTGCTATTTATTTATTCTAAAATATTCAATTTTGGCAACATAAAAGCTATAATATAAACAAAAAGGTCGACTTTTACGTTATAGAAAAGTAAATATTTCTTTTTATTAGATCTTTAATATTTTTACTAAAATCTTCAATATTTTTCGAAAATAATTTTGTTTTTTTAGTATATTTTTTAAAAAACTAGTTTAATTTCTGAAATTATATTTTTTTAATACTTAAAATTGCATTTGAAATGAAAATCTCAGCGTTTTTCTTTATTTTCTTTGATCAGGCAGTTTCTTTGTTCTTTCCAGCCAATCAGAATGTCTTTTTCAGCTGAGAGCTCACTAACAACCAATTACAAACGATGTTCTTTCTTTGTTTAGGTTTAAATGCGTTTTTTTTTTTTTACTTGTAAAATAAATCGGAAGAGGGCACCATCTTACAGAACTTTTAAAAACCTATTCAAAACCTATCAAACAAATTTTTTAGCATAAGAACTGGCAGAGTTAGAGTGACGTCAGATGTCGACGAGGAGCTTCGTAAGAGGCGGGAAAAGGGTTAATAGATGAATAATTAAATTCTTCAATTGCATCTTAAGAAATTGTAAAAAAAAATTATAATGAGATTGGGTGTAAAGTAGGTAATTTATATGATAAAGTTTTCTGGAAAGATAAAGAGAAAAAAATCTATACATTAAAAACATCAAATTAAATTTGAAAAAATTTTTATCTTACAATTACTCATAATGCTAATGCTAAATATTTACTAATGTAATATTTTTACAAATTAAATTTTAAAAATGTAATAAGTATTCAATATTATTTTATTTTTTGTAATTTACATTTTTCATGAGTTATCAATAGTTTGTCTTAATATTATTTTTTGCTTATCAGTACCATTGTTGACAAATTATCACCTAACTAAAAAAGTGTACATTTATAACTCATGTTTATATAAATAACTAAAGCAGAATGTTAATGAAATACAAAGTAAATAATGTTTAAACTTTTGAAGTGAATCAAATATTGTTATTTAGTATTTTAAAATGTAATTGCAATAAATTTATATCTTAAACTAAAAAATGTAATTTCTATATCTTAGATTAACATTGATACACAGCTTTTTTATATACACATATATTATAATGGTCAGTTATTAATTCTTTTTTGATCATGGATGGCACCACCAGATCACTTCATATCTGGAAGGTAAAAAGAGTTTAAATATATATAGAAGTAAATGGAACATTGGGTATGAGTTAATTTATGATAATAGCAAGGAAAATAGTTTATTGTTTAAGGCTCAAACAGGATCTTTAGCAACAAGGGAATATACACCTAAATGGAAAAATATGGGTGATTTAGTCTGAAAATTGTGTAAACAAAGCAGAAAAAATATTAGGCATGTGTTAATTTAATATAAATGCTTGAAAGCCGAAAGGGTACAAATAATGAAGTTATAGAAGAATAAATATGAACAAAGTGATTATACAGAAAGTGGGTTATTGGTCTTTATGCTGGGTTTGGGAAAATATAAGGGAAGGTTAGATATGAAGGTCATGGAGTTGACAAAGTTTATGTTGTGGAAATGAGATGGAGCAGTTTGTGGGAAATCTTAGGGTGGGAAATGGAAAGGGAAGGTAAAGTTGCATATAAGGAGATGTCACAGTGCATCACATCACATCATGGAAAATTTGTTTACCATGATCAAAAGTTATTGATGATTTGCACTGACCAGAACAAGGGAGAGCAAGAGCTTAAACATATTGTTCAGACAATTGAAAAAATAAAATGTGGACAAATGCTAGCTAATATAATTTTAAAGTTTATTAAAATTAATATTTAAAAAAAGATTGTAAGTATAGAGATATATAGAAAATAAGCATGGTTTTAGTAAATTCTATCAGGCTTGAATAAACAAAAATAAAATGTCAACACTCTGGCAGACAGACAAATTTTTAATGGAGTTCTAAAAAAGAGGAAAGATTTTTTTTTTCAGCTGAAGATTCACCTAAGCAACTCTTGTTTTTTTATTCCAAAAGTTTTAAAATAAACCACAAATGAAGGATTCTTGCATGAATAAACAAAACCCATGTGGGAGAGCAAATACTAGATTATTGATTAGTGACAACTTATTGTGCACAGAACTACATCATGGCAACCATATTGAAGATTGCTACAGTTTATTACAATGCAAGAAAAACAAATATGATATAAGGAATATGATGAATTATGAATTGTAGAATGTGGAAAAACTTAAATCTCCCATTTAATGAAAATAGAAATCTTAGAAAATACTTCAACATAGGTAATTATTAAACAAACAAAGAAGCAATAAAATGCCTGATTTAAGGGAAAACAGAATTATGTAATCAGTGAATCACCAACCAAATGATTGGCCAAAACTAAGCTGCTATAATAATAATTAAAAGTCTCAATAGGAAATAGGTAAGTAATCAGAAAATTATTTACATCTGCCCATACATTTATTAATTAAAAAATGAAATAATTATTATAAATGTAAATAGCTTTAAGAATTAAACTCAGTACACACTCTGACAAATAAATTCAAAACAACCATGAAACCTTAAAACTAAGACTCCAACATGCTATAAATACAACATATAACACACAGAATAAATGCTCAAAATATTTCAATTTAACAGGCAAAAGATATCATAAAAATAGGTTACTTTTTAAGATTAAGCTGAAACTTTAAACCCTGGAAAAATAAGAAAACATTATCTTAAGGTATAAGGTTCATGGCACAAGGAAGGAAGACTTTAGGTTTCCATTTTTTTGTTCAGGATGCAGAAGGAAATGTAGGGATCAGTTCCAGTTTGAGTTCTTACAACATGATTTAGTGGAGACAATTTTGGATCTGAGACCTGCCTTTAAGTTGGTTTAGCACAGCATGAAAGTTGATGCAATAGTTGAGACATTCTGCAGGAAAGAGATGAAAAATGTAGGAGGTAGAAGAAAGAGATGAAAAACATAGAAGGTAGAGGAAAGAGATTAGAAAAAGAAGAAAGAGATAGATGGTTCAATGACAGGTTATACAAGAAACTGCAGGAATTAAGGATCAGCTGCCAGCAAAAATATGAACAGGATCTGGTAGAGAAAAAGGGAGTCACCGAAGATCAGAAGGTTATTGGAAAGAATGAAGAGAAAGAAATAGCATTAGATCAGAAAGAAGTAAGTGCAGAAGAAATTACTGAATCTATTGAAGCAGAGTCAGAGATAAAACCAGTGAAAGATGTAATTACAGAGGAAGAAGAAAAAGAAAAATCTCCATCTGAGATAAAATTGAAAGAAATTGTTGGTTAATTATATCTGAATTGTCTGAGCAAAGAATTGATTCAGAGGTTGTAAAAAAAGTGTTACAAGTTAATATTCAAAAAAACATTACAAGTTAATATTCAAAAAAACATTGGAAATGATTGGAAAAGATACTTTAGTCAAGGAACATGTTAAAACAGAAAAAGAGTCAGAAGATATTGTTGAATTAAAGCACGCTGAAGAAACTTTGGAATTTCCAACCAAAGATATTTCAAAGGAATTAAGTGTTGAATATCCTGTTACTGATAAAGCAGAACTTGAGAGTGTTAAAAAAGAAATTGAAATTACAAAGGGTGTTGTTGATATTGTCAGTCCACCTTCAGGAAAACTGCTAATTATGGAATATATCTTTAAATTTTCAAAAAGAGAAGCAGTATACACACAAGCTGAAACCAAGATAGTATCATGTACAGGAATAGCATTTACAAAAAAGAAAATAATAGAAAAAAAGATTGTGCTGAATGCTGTAGAAGAAATAGAAGCAGAAATTGATAGTAAGAAAGAAGAAACAGTGGTTGAAAACAAAATTATTGAAATATTTATATTGCCTCCAAAAGGATTAATACCCATGACAGTAGAAATCATTGAACCTCTAGGAAAATTAAAAAAGCTGGAAAATTATATTGTAAAAGATAAAATACAAAAATTAAATAGTCAGTTGGAAGTGATTGAAGAATGAGAGAAACTGCTTTCAAAAATAATCATGAAAATAGCAAACATTATGATGAAACATTGAGATAAAGAACAGGATAGATAGCAGAGCAAAGAAGAAGAGAAAGAATGCAAAAAAGGCAAATATCAGAAAGGTAGTAGGAGTTCCTTTATTCTAGCTGATGACAGAATAAGCAAAGGAATTTTTTGTGAACAAAATCTAAAACCATACTATGATATTGTACTGGTCAGATTTGTATGTACACGTAACAAGATCTAGCATCTAGGCAAAAGTACCTTGAATCCAATCATGTGCAAGATACACAGGTCAGGAACACTCATGAACTCTGCCCTATTTGCCTATTTCCCAGATCTATAACATTATGAACAACAATCCTGATGATATCGATTTAATTTACTTCTCACTGCTGGCATCGCTCATCGGAGACACAAAAAGACTCTAGGCTAAATTTAATGATAAACTAACTTAACAATGAACTATATTTTATGAGCAATAAAGGCTCATGACCTAGCATATTAATTATGAATTTAGCGGAGATCATCTAGTCATTTGGAGCATAAATGATAAATGAACATTAAAATTAAATAAAAGAAAGCAATGGTTCAAGAGTTGATGTATATAGTTTAAGATTTATTAGATTAATAACAAAAATTATGTCAGGTTATTTATCTGACATTAACCTCATAAGTATTATATATATATATAAAAAATGTTAAAAAAATGCTGTTGCTTCAGGTCAGAGGTAAGAATTTGTGCCAGGTGAGTTCAAACCTACTCTTTATTTGCTGTAATATTTAATTTGTTACTACCGATGGTGTTTTCTTTACTTTATTATATCTAACGGTTTATCCATAATTCAATCTTCTCTGTCTTAAATCGTGTCTGTGTTGTATTTAGTCTAACATGGTATGTATCTATATTTAATTTGCATATTTTCCGGGGTCCAGTGGTATGGAAGGTTTTAAGTTTCTGGCATTGTATTGTCTTTGTATGCTGTGACTATCTTTCAGCAGAAAAGCATTTTCTCCACACTTCTTTTTTAATGCATATGGACCTTTATATATTGGGAAGAACTTTTTAACTTTCCTCCATGCTTTACTACTTGGCTTAAGGTCTCTTAGCCATGCTTGGTTTCCTTTCCTGAATTTATATTGCCGGTTTCGATTCTTGCGATGCCGAGTTGTACGTCTTAATAGTTCGCTTGTGATCTTTTGGTTTCCTAGTTGGTCTATTTTCTCCTCTTCCACTAAGATTTTGGTTTTGAATACCTGAAGACATGCTGTGGCATACTGCAAATGTATCGGAGTAGCTCCAGTCAAGTCACTCATTTTGTTATTAATGTCTTGTCCCATCTTTTCAGTTTCGTTTACCAAATCCACAGTCTGAAGCATCATTGTGCTCTTGCTATCCTCTATGATTCGACAATTTTGTTCTCCACTTTGCCTTCTGTGTTTGACTGACAAGTCCAAGTGGTGACTATCTTTACATGCTTCTTCATCAATCAGTGATTCAACCTGAATATCACCTTGCTCTTGTTGGTCTTGTCCCTTTTCCTGATTATCATCATCTGGTAATACTATTGTTCTGGTAGTATGTTGTTGCTGGAGACCCATGTTTTCCTCCAAATGGTTCAGTCTTTGTGATGTCATATTCATGAATTCTTGGAACATGTTCATCATCATTTTGTCTTTGTCTATCATTTCTTTGATGAGATCTTCCAAATTGTATTTTTGGTCACTATGAGTACATATTGACCTATAAACTTCACCTCTCTTCTGTTCCTCCATTTTTTTTTTGCCTAATATTGGCTATTTTGTTCTCTAACAATCACTATTTTATAACTTAGATGACAAGAAAAAAAAAAACTAATCAAAATAATATATTTTATTATACGTATCTAGGAGCTATGTCCTTCTGTATATATAAAAAATTTAATTCTTTCTAAAATAAATCACTATTCTAAGTTCCAACTATCTGTTTTATTTATATGTTTTCAGAAATTAACTTTGCCTACCTCACGAGGTCCTATCTTAACCCTATGCCTATATGTATCTGTTTGTACATGAAAATATATATATATAAAATCCTGCCGTGTCTGTCTTTAATAACTATACCACATATTATTCTCCTCACTTTACTTTATTTATATTTCATTAAAATATCATTGCTATGTTAATATAACTAAAATAATCCACTTACAGCTTGACCTGGCTTTCTCTGACACCTGAAACAACTAAAAAATGCATTTACATTAATACAAGTATATATATATAAAAAAATATGTGAGCAAAATATACGTAAGTCATGTTTAAAAATTATTTTGGCTCACTATGAATACATTGTTATTTTGATCATCTACTATAGTTTGGTTTATTTGATATCCGATATGAGAGATTGCACTTGCCGACAAATTTATTTGAGAAGGGCGCCAGTCGACAAGACAATGGCCATATCAAATATACATATTAATGGATAATGATCCAAGCACACATTGATAAGGTTTATAAAGTTTAATGCGATTACAATTTATTTTGATTTTCACTTCACTTTCAAAAAAAATCTATGCATGAATAAGTAAATGGTATTTTAAATGACAATATTAATTCAGTCTAAGACGCATAACAACTAAGTAAGGTAACATGTCTGACCTGGGTTCGAAACCACGCTACCGTTTTGGTCATGACACACAAAAAAACAATTTAAACAGCCTAAAGTACGATTAACAAAACAAAATATATACAAAAAAAATTAAAATAAAAGTAAAATCCCATGATAACCGCCACTCCGAATTATGAACCTGGGATCGAAACCAACTACCATTTTGGTCACAACCCGAAATAGATTAACAATTATCAAGCAATTTTACAGAATCACGCATTGAGATCAAAAACTGTTTCAAAAAACATTTATATAAAAACGGGTTTTACCGAACTATAACGAAGTGTATACCATATGCATCCATATATATGAATATGTACATCATTAAATAAGCATATATATGACTACATATAAATATACAAACAGATATACCTATACAAATATTTCTTTTATTATCATGTACATGAATTTATTAGAAAGAATGTCAAATTGCCAACCGCATACTCCTATTATTTCAGGCTAGTAAACGCTGGTCGCAACTATGACAGGGAAACAATGATTGCGGACATAGACCTATTATTTCAGGCTACACAGCAATCGAGAACTCTACAATGTAAGGGGTCTTCACCTAAACGGTTACTCTAAGGGTCTTCACCAAACATGGTTACTAAAAAACAAGGGCTTCACCTAACGGTTACTCAAAGGGTCTTCACCTAACGGTTACTCAATAAATGATTCAACAGCATAATCCGAAATGGGAAAAAAAATCTTAATTAAAGGGTGGCTGACATATATGTTATACCCAAAATATATCTTTAATATATATATTTATTAACAAACATACGCATTTACTTTTCATAAAGTTGACAATTAAGTTTGTTATTATTGAAACAAAACTTATTTTATATCTATTGTTTGCACGGAACGTAATTTCAAAATATTTAAAAGTGAAAAAAAAAAATTCTGCATGATTAAAATTATTGATTTAATTAAGGAAACTAACGCAGAGAAAGTGAAACACTATAGTTTGAACTTATCAAACTTTTTGATCTTACAAAAAATTTCTATTAACGAAAGAATGTTATCAATTTTAATCTTTACAAAAATTTGTACAACGGAAACATAATTCTATTATCTATTTGTACCTTTAACTAAAATGTTATATTTCGAAAAAAACATTATTATATTAAAACTTCTCAGATTTAAGCATTACTAAAGTAACATAAAGTACGAAAGCTATTTTAAGGGAGGGCGGGTGGGTATATATTTGACACTTCCGCCTCATCGAAGGTATATACTTTATACGATAAACAACAATATGGCAACTGGCCATCGACAAAACTACTCATTCGGAAAAAAAAATCTTGCTATAACTCTGATATTTATTCTCATTCATATATATATTCACTATATATAAAAAAAACTAACGGAGTGTTAACTTTTCTAAATGTAAAACATTCATTTCATATATATACCAAACTCGGAAAAAAAATTTTTACTTTATGACACCTTTAACTTTTTAATTAATTTTTTAAAAAATGACATTTGCTCACATTAGGAAACAAGACTCAGAAAAAATTATATATATATTTTTTTTATATAAATATATTAAACCAAAACAAACTTCTCAGGGTACTAAAAAAAATTTTTTTTTTTTAAAAAAATGACATTCGTCCCACTGCGACAACTTGAAGCAAAAAATTCACGTATAACTAACAATTATTCGTGTTATCTAAAACAATCACTATATATATGCGTACAAATCCGAGGACAAAAAAAAATTCTACATATATACTATTATTTAAAACATAAACGCTGCCTACAGGGTGTGGAAAATTTCGAATAGCCACACGATGGACGCCAGAATGCGGAAAAAAAAAAATCTACTGTGACGGTCAGATGATGTATGTTGGCTTAACCCAGTTCGAATACTAGGCGAAGGTACCTCGGGGCCACTCATACGCGAGATATTAAATCAAGAATACTATGACCCCTGCCCTCTTCGTATATTCTCGAGACTAACCCACGAACCAACAACACTATCTGAGACACGCATAGATATTTTCTTCCCGAGCCACGAGCTTAGCATCAGCGGGATACATGGACAAAACCACCTGCGGAGCTTAAATAGTTAAATTGCAAAAATACTTAGAAATATGTGTTCTGCGTGCCTGGATCATTTGAAAGTAAAACAAAGCATTAAAAGATAACTAGCAAACGCAAGCTTTTTAGTGAAATAAATATCTTTAATAAATGACATTTGAAATATTATTAATAATTTAATGGCCTTCGCTATTCCCCGAAATTTCTGAATAACTAATGAGACAATGAAAACCCGATTAATATACTTGCGGTCTAAATCTTTCCTTCCCAGTTTTATTAAACATTGTCAACTCGAATCTGCTCGATAATGTGTAATAATAAAAATTTTCCGCAAAGCAGTTTCTAATTGCTTTGCACTAAAACAGAGTTTAAAACCATTTAAGATGTATATCGCTAAATCTGACATACGTAAGAAGCTAATGGCGAACAAAAGAAGCGTTATCGAGGAGATCAAATTGGCAAACAACAAAACAGAAAAAAAAAGAAACTTACTCGTACTAAATTTTACAAGTATGAATAAAACTGGAAAGGGATTTTTATATGAACAATTAACTAATAAACTTAACCGCAATGAAATTAAAATATTTACACATGGGAGTAATGAAGAATAGCGAAGAAAAGGGGTTAAATATCTAAGTAGATGATCACATATACATATATCTAACTAGTCTAATAAAAATAGTTACATTATAAATATCATTAAGCAAACATTTCATAAATATTCAAGAAAGCAATTATAAAAAGTATGGACAAAAAGGGTAGCATAATGAATAGTTCATGAGGAGAGATATGATTACCGTCCTTATTCCTTGGTCATGTTCCATCGACGGGCGTAGCTTGATCCGTCTGATGAGATGTGTTCGACCGGACAAGGAAAGTGGAAATCAGTAGCATGGTTTCACAAAAAGTCCTCCAGACACGGCACAGAGTTCAGATGACGATTGAGTAAATACTACGGCATTTTTCTGGTATTGAGGAACCCCGGCGATAGGCAAAGCTATTTATTTGCCTAGCCGAGCATATTAGAATCCATCATACTTATACGATTTTTAGCTTGAGCAGGTTCAAACTTCTTCATGATTTGTAGACGATAATTGTAGACTTTTTGGAATAAAATCACAAACAAAATCTGACAGAGTTCTCCTAAGAGAAATCTGAATGCACCTTGCAATAGCAGATCTGAATGAAACTTGCAATAGCAAAATCTGAATGCCTTGCAATAGCAAAATCTTGAATCAACCTTGCAATAGCAAAATCTGATATCACTCTTCCAATAGCAAAATCTGAATGAATCTCCTCTTTTGTTCTCTCCCTTTTATAACTTTTTTTCTTAGCTACCTTCTATTGTTTGTATGATCTGAGATCTTGATAAGCCTCCCCATGCTCCTTTGTTTCAAAGCAACATTTTCTAAAAATAACTTTTACTTTTTTACTCTAAATTTCTTTCTTTAAAGTTTGAATTCTATTAACTAAAAAGAAAGAAAGAGAAGGCCATCTTTAATTTGACTTGAATGGGCTTAACTAATTAAAATATACATTCTTTTAGAAATGTTGGTGGGCTTATCTCAAAATCAAATCATACTAAATATTTTAACAAAATTTTAACAACAATATATTATTATTTTTTTATAGTAGAATAAGCATTTTATTTCAGCAGAATTTTGCATTAACTCATATATATACGCTAGATGTATATATATGTTTGACTAATAGGTTAAGCAATTTTTATTAATAGAATGAAATTTATTTAAAACAAAATATTTAAATGTAAAACACATTTGATAAGCATAATTATTTTTAACTCTAATGCAAAACCCTGCTGATATTGAACTATAAACTTAATTCAGGTCTACAATACTAATTAAGTTTATAGGAAGATGTGAAGCATGGATCGGGCTTCAGATCCATTGCTTCAATATATATATATATATATATATTGAAACAGACAGATCGGAGAACCGATCTTCGTTTCAGGTGTTTTTATGTACGGTAATTCAAACTACTGTTCGCCCGCAGTGAGATTTTGTCTATTTTAAGTTATAATAATAAATTAGTTATATATTCTATAGTTTATAAATAAATATGTAAAGTTTCCGTATATAAATGTCACAAACCATGAAATAATATTCGTGTGTGCGTGGTTTGTGAATTTATATCATTTAATTTAAAGTTTCAGTGCGGGCGTATTTGTTTTAAATTTTAGTTTTAAAATTGTATAAAGTCGTTTAAAAATACTGATCAAAAATCACATTCCTTTGATCAGTGTTTTTAATTAAAATCTAATTGCACAAATGTTCAGAGCAATTAAGTTGTATTCAAAATTAGTAAGGAATTTTTATATGTAATTATTATGTCAATTTAAAAATAGGATATTAAATTAAAAGATTGCTAAAAACAGATAATTGATTGTTGGTCAAGCTGCATCGCTAGAGGCTAGAGAAAGTAGGCGGAGCCTAAAACAAAAACAAGTCGGAAAGGTCAGCAGTGGCAAATTTTAGAAAAAAACTTACATTCTAACTTTGGTCGTGTTTGAGAGAGGTAGTCTCGAGACAACACAGCAGTTAATAATAATTCAAATATCTTATTAAGAAGTTTACCAGTGAATCGCAATGTTGATGGGCTAATTGCCAGGAGCTGGTCTCTGCCCGCCAATATGGATCCTCGTGCCGCTGTTTGATCATGTTTCATATACTTCAGAATTTCCAACTTCCAATCTCAAAATTTACTATGCCTTACAAATAACTTTCAAAAATGCGCGCCTACGTTCGTCACAAACCAAGCTGGATGAAGAAAGAAGAGAACTTTGTTACACGAACTTTAACTTTCTTACGTGCTTAATGTTATCAATCAAGTGAATCATATGTAAGTTTTTATATCATTTATAATGCTATTATTTAACCTGTCAGTAAATTTTCTTTTCTTTTTTTTAATCCTCTGCTCTAGTCTTTAGAAATCATTTATAAAATTGTAATTAATAGTAATAAGATTTCAACTGAATGCATTTATATTTTCTTATGTTGCTTATTTCATGAACAAACATTGCCAATAGTAATATTTCCAACTATGTGTAAATTAGTGTGTAATAGTGATCAATTTAATTTTAAAAGTAATTTCATTTTCTGAATTAAATATTCTTTCACATTCCGAGTTGATAAATGTTAAGTCACTTTATTAGTCTATGTTAATTTGTCCTATAATTGCAATCTAAGGTTCGATCGTAAAATATATGTATAATGGTTTCAAAGTGTTTATTAATGTTATGTATAATATGAGAAATAATTCACTGAATAATTTGATACTATCGCTACCGCCTGTCAACCCGAAGGGTTAGAGTTTCAGAGTAAATTTAACTAATTATTGTTTTTCACCGTCAGTTTAAGTCCGCTATGTTTTTATTGGGATAAGGATCTCAGCCTGTGGCGTAGAAACAGACAAATAGTTTCCAGGTTTTATATAATTTCTTTTAAAAAATCCGCTTCAAGTATTCGTCCTTCACGTCTGTGGCAATGCCTTCCCTTCGCTGAAGTTAGCGTCTCGCCATTCTACCATTGGGGAATGAAAGCAGTTTTTCTTTCCCGGTAATCTCTTGGATCACCGGGGTTCGAAATGACCCCGGCTGGTTGTCGTGTCCCGGAACTACTTGGGGGCATTAAGCCTTGTCAAAGTACAAGCCGCCCGGTATTCCGTTAATGCACCGCAATTGATTACTGTAGGGCTCTTGAATCCAGGCAACCACCAGTTCATCTATCTTCCATGTCGTATTTATATAAAACCACCAGCACATCTATCTCTTATGTCGTATTTATATAAAACCACCTCCACTGTTCGTCTACGTTCCGGCTCGAGCCTATTCTAATAAAATAAGTTAATAAAAATCTTTAGATAAATATTTTTCCAGTGCTCAAATACTCTGATTCTTTTAACCACCCGTCAATCATTTAACTACCCAGCTATTGGCATAAGTTTGTTTATTAAATAAAACGTTCACTAAAGACTAGTAGCCAAATACAAGAGGATTTATGAAGTCTTACCGTACTGTATAACACTATATTTATATGCTGTATATTTCTATTATATAACATTATATTCATGTGCTTTCTATTTGTCTTATTTAACACTATATTTATATGCTTTATATTTGGCTTATTAAACACTTTATTTAATCTAAATTTTGGTGTCCTCCACTTTATTACTCTCTAAGTCTATTTAGCCACTTACTGTCTGTATTGGCAACTTAAATATATACGTTACATGAATGACCGTCCCAGTATCTATAGTCTAATAAACCTATATATCATTAACTGTAAGAATTTAGTCCATGTTCTAAGCTGAGCTAGAAAAGGGATAACCCTGTGCTGGTGTAAAGTCATCATCGGTTGGTCATGCCGGGGTTTGGGTTTGAATTCAGTTGGCGTTTTGGGAATTTATTCTTAAACGTGGACTGGGTTTGAACTCGGGTACTGTGTATGAGTAAGCGTGGTGGATTTATACCGGTACAGTTATTATATTTTTGGACGCCCTCCGTGGTGCTCGATGAAGAAATCTCCCACACCCTGCAGAGTGAACGGAAGGAAACAGTTAAATGATAAAAATATTCAATTTTTTTTTTTGTGTCGTTTGTCATAATATTGATACGTATTTGGCGTATTAAAATGCGCAAGTGAAAACTATAGTAATAAAACAAATGTATAAAATTTTTTTTTCCCTTACACAAAGGTTCAGTATATAATCCTCCCAAATATTGTTAAGTCAGAGTGAAGATTTTTTTTTTGAAAAGAGAGCAGAAGCAATTCGTGAGTGTAATTAATTAAAATAAATGAGTTATTCCATAATGTTTTTGTGAGTTCATTCTTGTCGTTTAAATCATATGAAAAAATAAAGAAGTAGAATTAAGTCCAGTTCTAAAAAAATAAAAACGTGTACGCGTATATATATTTGTGTACGTATATATATATATTTTCGTTTGTTGTGAAAAATATTTTTTTGAAAAAAGAAGAAAGAAGTAGGATTATTCTTGTGTTTTAAAAATAAAAACGTGTGTGCATATATATGTTGTAATATATAAAAAAAAAAACCTTACCGGAGTCAGTATTAAATTTTTTTTGCCTATATAAATCTTAAATCAAAAATTATTAGGTCATATAAAAGTATATATTTGGGGATCAGTAGATTAAATTATCTATTGGTCACATGTTGCTGGCTGGCGCCTATCAAATAAATTTGTCAGCAAACATGTTTGTCCATACAGCAGTGGCGAGTGTTGTTTTAAAAGAGAGTAGGGTGGCATATATAAAAAGAGAGAATTACTGACAGAAATACAAAAAAAAAAAAATACTATGTTATGTACCCATTATGAATATGTATGTATTATAGGACTGAGGAGAACAGTGCGAACTGGGTGAAAGAAAGTTTTTTTTTCCCTGTATATTTTTAGTAATGATTTTAGACATGTCATATGATATTCCTAAATAAAGAAAAAAAACGTAGATAACAAAAACCAGACTGAACGTAGGCGAAGGAAGAAAGAGAGAAAGGAAGTAAGCCACACAAACAGTATCAGCAGCGGAGGAGGATTTGGCACAAGGAGCAGGGATCAGTAACCTTTTATGATATATACAAATCAAAGCGTTGTACGAATCAAAGTCTTATGCTAAAAACATTTCTAAGGAAAAACGAAGCAGAAATGGCAGAAATAGAAGGAAACAAACAGAGGGAGCACGATCGCGATGCGAAGTTTAACGCGATCCTCAGAGAGGGGAGAGAGGACAGAAAGATCATGATGGCCATGTTGGCGCGTATGGTACAGATTGAAGAATGGTATATGGGGTCGGACGTTAAAACAGTTAGGGAAGGTAAAGAAATTATTAGTGCGAGGAGTGGAGCAGAGGACACAGAACCTCAACCAACTAAAATAAGGTTGGAACCTCATGAGATTAGATTAGTGAATACAAATGCCAACTCTACTCAACAAAAATGTAAAGAATTAGATGTGACAGAAATTACTCAGAGTCAAAGTTTTACTCTAGCAGATTTAGCTAAAGATGAAGTAATTACTGAGGAAATGGTCGTTTCAAATCTAATGCAAGCCAGCCCATCTCAAAGTGATGACACCAGTTTAGTACCTTCTAATGGAGTGGCTGTATCGATGTTGAAAGATATCAATAGAACAAAAGATACTGTTTTGAATAAATCTTCTGAAATCATAAGTAATAATTCTGAGTTATCTTTTCATAATAATGATAAAGATGTTCTGTGGAAAAGTAATGATGAAAGATTAATGAAGTCATCAAAGTTAAAGTTTAAAAATGATGCTGAATGGCCTCCTGATATGAAAAGGAAGAAAGTGGACAGATCTTTAGTTGTGTACAATGCTGCACATTTTAATAAAATCCATGATTATTTATTTATGAAATGTGATCTGAACAAAATTGATGAGGAACTGAACTCTTTAAACAGAGATGATAAACTTTGTTTTAAAGCATGGACATATGTTAAAAAAAATAGTTTCATAAAAAATGGAGAAAAACTTCTCAACTCCCAAAGTGAAAATGTTATAATGGATGCCATTAGATCACAGAAAGTTAGACAAATTCTTTTAAAGCAAGATACTTTTAATAATGAACAATATAATAATATACCAAAGCACAATATTGTGACCGCTTTTGCTATTTTACTAAGAGATCTAAAAAGACATACCTATAACCCTTATATACCTCCCGACCCAGGGAGAAGGTAGAGATATACAATAAATGATAACCCGGAAAATGACCACTATGACATGCACATGATGATGAGAAAAGGAATTACGGCAATACACCCACCTTTGTAAATATTAAGTTCAAACCCTCACCCAGACTGTTCTCCAAGGTCAATCAATTATGTAAAAAAATGAGTGAAAAAAACTGTTAATCAGAAATTATGTATAATCATTTTTTTTTGTTGTTTTTTTTTATAAAGTGACAAGAAATGAAACAGACAGATCGGAGAACCGATCTTCGTTTCAGGTGTTTTTATGTACGGTAATTCAAACTACTGTTCGCCCGCAGTGAGATTTTGTCTATTTTAAGTTATAATAATAAATTAGTTATATATTCTATAGTTTATAAATAAATATGTAAAGTTTCCGTATATAAATGTCACAAACCATGAAATAATATTCGTGTGTGCGTGGTTTGTGAATTTATATCATTTAATTTAAAGTTTCAGTGCGGGCGTATTTGTTTTAAATTTTAGTTTTAAAATTGTATAAAGTCGTTTAAAAATACTGATCAAAAATCACATTCCTTTGATCAGTGTTTTTAATTAAAATCTAATTGCACAAATGTTCAGAGCAATTAAGTTGTATTCAAAATTAGTAAGGAATTTTTATATGTAATTATTATGTCAATTTAAAAATAGGATATTAAATTAAAAGATTGCTAAAAACAGATAATTGATTGTTGGTCAAGCTGCATCGCTAGAGGCTAGAGAAAGTAGGCGGAGCCTAAAACAAAAACAAGTCGGAAAGGTCAGCAGTGGCAAATTTTAGAAAAAAACTTACATTCTAACTTTGGTCGTGTTTGAGAGAGGTAGTCTCGAGACAACACAGCAGTTAATAATAATTCAAATATCTTATTAAGAAGTTTACCAGTGAATCGCAATGTTGATGGGCTAATTGCCAGGAGCTGGTCTCTGCCCGCCAATATGGATCCTCGTGCCGCTGTTTGATCATGTTTCATATACTTCAGAATTTCCAACTTCCAATCTCAAAATTTACTATGCCTTACAAATAACTTTCAAAAATGCGCGCCTACGTTCGTCACAAACCAAGCTGGATGAAGAAAGAAGAGAACTTTGTTACACGAACTTTAACTTTCTTACGTGCTTAATATTATCAATCAAGTAAATCATATGTAAGTTTTTATATCATTTATAATGCTATTATTTAACCTGTCAGTAAATTTTCTTTTCTTTTTTTTTAATCCTCTGCTCTAGTCTTTAGAAATCATTTATAAAATTGTAATTAATAGTAATAAGATTTCAACTGAATGCATTTATATTTTCTTATGTTGCTTATTTCATGAACAAACATTGCCAATAGTAATATTTCCAACTCTGTGTAAACTAGTGTGTAATAGTGATCAATTTAATTTTAAAAGTAATTTCATTTTCTGAATTAAATATTCTTTCACATTCCGAGTTGATAAATGTTAAGTCACTTTATTAGTCTATGTTAATTTGTCCTATAATTGCAATCTAAGGTTCGATCTTAAAAATATATATATAATGGTTTCAAAGTGTTACATTAATGTTATGTATAATATGAGAAATAATTCACTGAATAATTTGATACTATCGCTACCGCCTGTCAACCCGAAGGGTTAGAGTTTCAGAGTAAAATTAACTAATTATTGTTTTTCACCGTCAGTTTAAGTTCGCTATGTTTTTATTGGGGTAAGGATCTCAGCCTGTGGCGTAGAAACAGACAAATAGTTTCCAGGTTTTATATAATTTCTTTTAAAAAATCCGCTTCAAGTATTCGTCCTTCACGTCTGTGGCAATGCCTTCCCTTCGCTGAAGTTAGCGTCTCGCCATTCTACCATTGGGGAATGAAAGCAGTTTTTCTTTCCCGGTAATCTCTTGGATCACCGGGGTTCGAAATGACCCCGGCTGGTTGTCGTGTCCCGGAACTACTTGGGGGCATTAAGCCTTGTCAAAGTACAAGCCGCCCGGTATTCCGTTAATGCACCGCAATTGATTACTGTAGGGCTCTTGAATCCAGGCAACCACCAGTTCATCTATCTTCCATGTCGTATTTATATAAAACCACCAGCACATCTATCTCTTATGTCGTATTTATATAAAACCACCTCCACTGTTCGTCTACGTTCCGGCTCGAGCCTATTCTAATAAAATAAGTTAATAAAAATCTTTAGATAAATATTTTTCCAGTGCTCAAATACTCTGATTCTCTTAACCACCCGTCAATCATTTAACTACCCAGCTATTGGCATAAGTTTGTTTATTAAATAAAACGTTCACTAAAGACTAGTAGCCAAATACAAGAGGATTTATGAAGTCTTACCGTACTGTATAACACTATATTTATATGCTGTATATTTCTATTATATAACATTATATTCATGTGCTTTCTATTTGTCTTATTTAACACTATATTTATATGCTTTATATTTGGCTTATTAAACAATTTACTTAATTAAATTTTGGTGTCCTCCACTTTATTACTCTCTAAGTCTATTTAGCCACTTACTGTCTGTATTGGCAACTTAAATATATACGTTACATGAATGACCGTCCCAGTATCTAGAGTCTAATAAACCTATATATCATTAACTGTAAGAATTTAGTCCATGTTCTAAGCTGAGCTAGAAAAGGGATAACCCTGTGCTGGTGTAAAGTCATCATCGGTTGGTCATGCCGGGGTTTGGGTTTGAATTCAGTTGGCGTTTTGGGAATTTATTCTTAAACGTGGGCTGGGTTTGAACTCGGGTACTGTGTATGAGTAAGCGTGGTGGATTTATACCGGTACAATATATATAATTCATATTTTACAATAACTTGATATTTGCAGCTATGCCAATAATATATGTATGTGACTTAAGGAACTAGCACTATTGGAAATGTATTACTAAACTACTATTACATCCCCAGAGAAATGAAAAGAGCATTTACTTGATTTAAAAAATAATAATTTTACAAGCAAATATTACATTTTGTTTTATTTAATATTATTATTAATTTGAGTTGTAAATGATTAAGTGAGGGACGGATAATGAATACATAACTAAGAATAAATTTATCACATTGATACACATAGTAAACTAATGGAAATATGTCTGTTTAGAGAAATCATCGCATTACGACTTATGGCTATTTCTGGGTGACTAATAATACACTGAAAGGCGGTGCATGCATGGAGGCAGATTGGGGTGGTCCAATTATGGATCCTGGAGTATGATTCATGAATTTGATTAACGAAATTTACTGATTTCCTCTGCAAACATAAGTAGGATCAGTGTTGAGATGAAGGGCAGTCGGCAATGTTTTTATTGGGCTGGATTTTTTTAGAGCGATTCCCATATAAAGCATGCACATATGACCAAATATGTTCCCAGGGTGGTTTTACAGCCTGGTTCAAGGACATTGAAAAACAATGATGGGGCTCGACTTAGCGAATATCCCCATGAGAGAAAGAAGCACGAATATATATAAAATGAAGTGGCCTATATGCATGAAACGCTTAATAATACAACATAACTATAACTTTAAAGATTATCTAAACTTATTTACTGATCATAAATTGTGAAATACCTGGTATAATGGTATGGCTTCTTCATTAAATAAACATGGATAATTTTAATTAAATATAAAGCTAAGATCTGAAGATCCCCCCTTCTACATTATGTTACTTAAGATTATTTATAACTTCCCACACATTTAATAAATCTCAATCTCAGTTAATAAATGCCCTTATGAAAATATATAAATTAATACAAAATAAATGGGTGGTGATAATAGCTATGATGGGTTTTACATATATAATATAAATTAATAATAAGAGATAGCACATTATTTAGAATGGAAAATATTTATGAAACAGATGTCAATCTGTTTTTCTACAGCAAACATAAAAAATAATTAGTTTGTTTATCTAAAATCGCTAGCACCTGGGCAAGTCAAATAAGACTTGTTTTGATTAAGTTATAAGTTAATTACCCAATAAATGATGGGTGGAGAAAATGAAAATAAATTATATGCTGGCGATTTTAGTATTATTGACATTTCTTTTTAAAATATAAATACATAAATCTAAATGAGAAATATTTGCCACTCGGAAATAAAAGAAAACATTTTATAAGAGGCTTAATAGTGATTAGTTATATAGAGTTATAAGAATTACATACTTCGAAGACATTATACATATATAGTTGGAAAATATAATAAATATTACAGAGAAGACAGGATTTGAGAATTACGGGTGGCCAAAGTTCTTTTTACCTTGCTATCTGGAAGAGTGATTTTAATACGAGTCAGTTCATTGGTATTGGTTCACTAGATCTAAGGTAACATTATTATATGGTAGTTAGCATTTCACTTTTACTGGAAAAATATATAAAGTTCATCAGTACGGGATACAGAGCTTCGCTTATGGGAAAAGCATATCAGAATGGAGGGAAAAGGTGAAATTTCTCCTACTCACTGCACATTGGGTGGAAATTAAAACAGACTTGGATTATGTATAGCAACATCCCAATTTTGTGGTCTCCTCTTCCTTTTGGATTCAAATCCAGCAGTATTTATACTTTTATTTTGATGATGTAACTTAGCAACTACTGCTGGACCTGAGGCAGTTTAAGCACTTACTGTACATCTGGAATAATTTAACTGGATATTTTCTTATCTGGTAAGACTTTTGAAACAATGCAATTTTGTTATCAGTTTCTTGAATGATTGTTTTAAAATAATTCTTATGATTTTAAAAGAAGCTAGCATGGACAAAATTTCCACTCATGGGTTTATTTTTTTATTACAAAATCTTTTACTTTTATCTAAGGGAATCTTCTGGGTAATTGTTTTTGAGAGACTTTTTAACAAGATTGCATCATTTCTGGCTATAAAATTACATATGAAAAATAATAAGTTTCATATATGATACTTTATATATAACATACCTTTACTAGTTTATTTGCAATCTCCTACACTGAAATACATATAGATTTATTACTTACACCCATATACACATGAGAATATTATTAAATAAAAATATTTTTAGATTAAGATACATAAGTGTTTACATGATTTATGTTAAAATACTAAGCAAAAGAAATATATGTATTATTAGATATGTATATACATGCATGAAGGTGGGTTTGAATATAGTGAGATGGTAGAAGATTGGATGTGGGCTTTGAAGCAAGGATCTGAGCATCAGATCTGCTTCAATATTCCTCCAGATCCAGGTCATTGGAATTTAAAGTTGAAGAAAGATTCGAAGGTGGAGGAATGTGTTTGGGAATTAAATAATAAAATTCCCTATGAAGGGAGTGAATTTTTCCAAAGTTTAAAAATGCATCTAGGGCAACCACTGATAGATGGACAGAAGAGTATGAGAATTTTGGATGGTTGTTCAATGAGAATGAGGACAACCTATTGAGGTGTTACTTTAACCCCAGCAGGAAAGAGCTAATAATTAAACAACCTCCAGATTCTAATCAAAGCCTATAATAGTTTTGATAAAGGATCTGCCTCTCCCCAGAACATTATATATTTTATTTTTTTTAAAAAAAACTAACATCTCTACCCCATTTTAACCACAATGGATACTCAATCGGATATAAGAGCTTATATTCTGTAAATATTGAATAACTCATGATTTAATTATATATATTGCTAATTGCTACTAATTTTATTGTGCATTTATAACTGCAGAGCATTTTGTTAACAGTGTTTTAATTTGGTACATAAATTTCTTTAGCGTAGTGTGATGCATCAAGTAAATCCATTTTATGTGTACATGTGATTAGGTCATTTAACTAACTAATAAATTAGTCCAAGGTTCATGATTGTAGTCATTAACTAAATATAAGCAAAGTCATTTTTAACTGTTTTTTTGTAAGTTCATAAATATTAAATGGTAACCTTTCAATCCCTTACCATATCATCATCAACCTAATATCCCCAATTATCTGTGCTAGGTTTGGACCTCATTTAAACATTTAAATGATATCTAAAATTAAGCTAAAATTTGTTATCATGTCTGTATAAACAGAATTATATATTTACATATGAATGAATTCTATAATTAGATAGGATTGATAAACCTATATTATAATGTATATAGGGGTGGTATGATTAAAATATGTTAAATCTATTATTTTGATTTAAAATATATTAAAAGGTATTTAAAAATATGTTTTGGTTAATAACAGATTTTATTTTGTTGTAAACAAGAAGATAATTAATGGCCACACCTGCATTAGGTCAAATTACAAGTTATTTTCAAATCTGGCTAATTGAAATTGCATTAGATAAAAAGTTAAGCTATTTTAAAATCTTACTAATTAAAATTGTTTACAGCAAAATGGCTTTACAATAAAGTCAGGGACTGGTACTATTGAAAAGCCAAAGGAAAAATTATATCACCTTAGAAATTTATCAATAGATTTTAAATCAAAATTGTATGATTTTGTAAAATTTAATTAAATTTTAGAATTAAGGAAAAGTTATAACACCTCAAAAACTTATCAGTAGATTTAAATCAAATTATATGATTTGTAATATTAATTAAAATTTATAGTCCTGAGACAAAGGAAATTCTTAAAAGGTGTTAAAGCTTATAAGGTGAACATATAAATAGGCCATATTTTGAGCTTCAAAAGAACAGACTCCATTTTGAATAGCATTTGCCACCAGAATCTACGCCAGTTTGAACTTTGAAATGTCCAGTTAGAAAGGCAGTCTTGCTGTTGATCCCTGATGGGAATGATGGGTTGTGCTTCTATACAACACCACAACAACTAGAATGCCACTAGAAGATCCATAGCCTAACCACAAAAATATAATGCCACAAACCACCCAGAAAGCTCACCAACCTCTAGCTCAAGCACCTGCATTCTAACTGTATTATGACTGGTAAATTATTTTCAAAACCGCAGAGCTCTGTGTAAATTCTATGTCAATTCTATATCAAATTCTGTGTTAATTCTATATAACCTATTTAAATTCTTAATAAAATCCTGAATTCAACTTAATTAACTATCACTAAATGTAACTGAATATAAATTTTTCTAAATGCTAAAGAATTTCTTAAATTCTCTTTAATTTCATACTATCAAAATTTTTAAATCACCTGCTTGCTTTTGAAATTTATTTCATTATGAAAATGAATTAATATTTTCCTAATTTAAAATTATATCACTGTGATGTGTAAATTTCTTTCCTGATTGTTTAGTTTAAAATGTATGCTGTATTATAGGCTGATGCTTTAAAACAGTGAGCACTTAATTTCAATATTTTAAGAAGATAATACTTTAAATATCTTCACATAAATATTTTGTAGCATTATTTTTCTGCACGCTGTTTCAAAACCCTCATATAAATAATAACAAATCGCTTTGCGCTCATTATTATTTTTAGTAATTATTGATTAATTTACTTTCATAATGTGGCTATTTCAATCAAAAGTTCCTAAACTTAAATTTATTTTGTACTAAAAATTAAACTAGCCTTGAGGATATTTATATGTATATTTGCTAATTAACTTATTTATAAAATCCCTCCAAATATACTTTCCTTCCTTAAGATATTAATTAATTGATAAATAACCAAGTAGATTGAACTGGATAAAGTAAAGAATATATAACTATTCCCATAATATATATATATATATATATATATATATTATCATGCTATATAAGAGTTGGTTTCTATTTATAAAGCTAGTAAACTATCGTTCTCATATTTATAATATTAAATTTATAACACTACTTTGTTTGACAGATGTGATTTATTTCTTTAATTAAGTATTTTCTTGTTTTGATGCTATATACATATTTTGTATTAAGATGAAACCACGGTTAAGCCAGCACATCTTTCTTTCATAGGGTAGAGCAGTAGCGAAATCTGAGTTTAAGGCCAGGTTAGCATATAAGTCCCCTGCCACTTCGGAACTAAATGTTCTTTCTTCATGCAGATAATGATCAGTCTCAGGGTACCGGAGTTGGTCACAAAAATTATTGATGTACCAATTCATTCATAGAGTGATGTTTATTATTGTTATTTGCCTGTGACATAGTACATTGGTACATCCAGAGCAGCCAACTCTATCACCTTATTATATCACATTCAGAAATTGTCTGAGATCCTCTTGAAAGCCATGTTCAATCTAAGTTATTGGAGCTGAATCAAGACTCACTGAATAGATCTAAAGATCTGTAAATACTGTGCACTGTAAGTATTAATCAAAGTTTAGTTGAATTACTTATACACAGCCGTAAGTTAAAGAGGAGTTGTCATATTTCTCTATAGACATGATGCAGTGATTATTTATCTATATTCTGCTATAATTAATCTATAAGATGAAAACCTGTTAAACTCATATTACTTAAAGTGTAATTGTTATTTGTACCAATAACTTTATAATTAATGTGTACAAAGAGAATACATGAACACACTTTAGCCATTAAATGCCTGCATGCATTTTCATGTGCTAATAAATTTTTTATATATTTTGTTATTTAAATTTTGATTTATGGAACTAAATAAATGTACATTTAAATTAATCTAGTTTATTCTCAATCTCATTATTCAATCCAATTCTAATTATTGATAAGATATATATGTGAAACCTATGCATTAATAAAATCTCCATTAGTTAATTAGACATTAGATTTAATTAATAAAAGCAATTTTAACCTTGAGTCTTATTGCTTCTCCCTGACCTATGTCAGCCGTAAATAAAATGGTATACTACATATAACTTCAAGGTGGTTGATCATAGGGTCTTGAGTTTTGGAGTACTGGCATACGAGTTGATATGTGGTCGGGTTCAGGATGTCACAATCCTAATCTGGTCAGCTTCAGTCTCTTTGCCTGGACTCTGGATTCTGTTACGTGACAAACTTGACCATTACATTAGTTTCTGTCATGGAGAAACTAACGCGGGGTAAATTCAGTGTAACCTTAGTTTTTACATAATCTAAGAAGAAATTTTTTTTTATCAAAATGTTAAGTTAAATTAAAGTTGGTATTTTGTTTTAGAATAAAAACATAAATCCAGAATCTTTAACATATAAATAAAAGTATATTATACTTTCTCAAAATTACAATGTATAAGTATAAAGAAGAAATGGGGGTGATCGTCTTGCGTATGTTATAAAACAGTTAATTAAGAACTTAATAAAAATAAAATTGAATCAACAATATTTTAAAAATGAAAGTTGATATTATGAATAAAATTTTAACTTGTTAATTCTAGCGATTGATTAATATTTAGTTATATGGAAAGATAACTCTTTAAATTTCAAAAGATTATAAAATCAATCTAATGTTCATTAAAGTAACAAAATAAATTATTAAAGTAATTAATAATTCTATGTGGGTGCATGCATGTGTGTGATGTATATAATTTTAATTATACAGAAAATCTGAAGGTCTTATACAGCATACAGTGTACAATTCGATAGTGTCTTGAGAGGGGTATTATTTTATGTGAATATTAAATAAATTCATTCTTATTTTCACTCAGAAATCTTTAATCAAAATTTAGTCAATTCATTTTTATTGAAATAATTTTTTATAAAATTTTTCACCATTTTTTTTTTTTACATTTTTTTGTTGATCAAGGCAGGAAAAATCTTTCAAACACACATGGGAAGGGACGTTTGTGAATAAGTAATGTCCAGACAAAAATTGAATAAACCAATTAAAGATTAATATTAGGGGTCAAAGTGTAAACAGTTAGATGAGAAGAGTGATTGATGGATAAATTTCATAAAAATAAGCTCATATTTGGGCTAGAGATTTTCTCTAAAAATCTGGTGTCCAGTGATCATGCAACAAATTCTGTTTCAATCTATCGTCTGACTAAAGTTATTTTATTTAAAAGTGTATATTGTATATCTTACTAATAAAGCACTAGAAGGTTCATAGGCACACTTATCTCCTCTATTAAGTCAATTGGTGCCAAAATTTTACCAACCTACAAGAAATCAATACATCATGCTAATGTCAACGCGTCCAATTCGGAAGCTTCGATCTACATATCTGAGAATATCTCGGATACAGACTTTTATTGTCACTTATCTTTTGTTGAATAATTTAATAAGTAAATTTGGATAGTACTACAAATTTTCTTAATTTTAATCTTATTTGGAATAAGTCATTTTTAATATTTGAATATTTAATTTTATTACAAACTTTCTTAATATTTTATACTACTTCAAATATTTAATTTTTTTTTCTCTTGTGTCATAGCATCAGCCGGGAAGCAAACCCGCTAGCCCGCGACAACTGTTTGTAAAGCGGCTGTCGCTGAGCTCTCGACCAACAATGCTTGACAAATATTTAATTTTAATGCTGGAATAAATGCCAATCTTATCTTTACTTCATGGTTGACTAAAGATGTAATATGATTAAAAGAATAATTTATACTTACTGAGATTATGATTCTTCAAGTAAACTTTGAGTTCATGTGAGAGAATAGTTATAAAATAATGCTTGAAAATTCAAGTCAAAACAATTTTTAATAAATGCGATGAGCAAAGAAGTCTAAATAAAAATTTCTTTGAAGTATTACTAACATAAATATAATGAGCATCTGGTCTTATGAAAGATTTTCAAAGGAATAAATTGTGTATGAATCTTATATAACTGAATTTAAAATATTATTACAAGTGTCTAGGATAAATGTAATCTTGAAGTAATGGAAATCAAACCTAAAGGATAACGTATTGCTTAAATAATGAAAATATATTCGTATCGGAAAATTCTTTAAGAAAGAAGTGATATAATAAATATGTGAATTCTTGTGCTACATTGTAAATAATATTGTGGAAATCCAGACCTTAAAGTAAGTATAAGATTAAATGTGTTTTAACTTCGTTGTTGCACCAAATAAATATTAATATTTGTACAGCTTCAGCAACATTCTACCATGGCCATGCATGCATTTTATTTTATTTTCTCCATTCAAAAATGATATATGTCTTTCCTTCAGATAATTTACACTTTGTGGGAGGATAATTGCCAGCATCCCCAGTGTACCAAGAAAGAGACAATACTTAAAATTTTTATTATTATTATATTTATTATTGCATTATATTGTATTTGTTAATATGTCAGTTAAGAGTTAAAAGTTAAAAAAAAAAAAGTTTTGACCCTTATTCAATCTAACTTAAGGTTTACAAATAATTTGGCTTACTATAGTATTGCTTGAGCCCGTATATTTTTCTGTATTACAAATTCTAGGAGAATATGATGTGTGGAAGGGTTTACAAGATATGGTTATGATAATAATTTAAATTAATATTTTCACATGTAATTAATTTTTCATATTTCATATTTAATTGTTATGCTCAAAGGAAGTGAGTTATTTAAAATGTGTATTTAAAATGAGGTGATACCTATTTTTTAGCTTATAGAATTATCTTTAAGTAAAATTTATTCTTAGTCATATTAGACTAATGTATTAGACTAATCGGTTCATGCATCAATAATATGATACCCTTTTTTACACTATGTGAGAGTGCAAATGACCTCTGTTTGTTGAGGTGAGTGTAGTTTTACCACCTCAAAGGGTTGAGATGGATCATAGCTCTCTCACGAATAAATAATTTTATCTGAAAGTATTTGTAGGAGATTGAGGACTTGATCCCAGCTCCAATATTGTTTTATGGCTTTGTAAGAAAAATAATTATGGTTGTAGTTTGAGGTGTTCTTAGCATGCTTTTTATATATGTGCAGAGACGAGTTCCTCACATACTTTTAGCCTCAGGAAGAAGGCAAATTCTTAGGCTTATGCTAGCACCAAGAAGTTATTATTATTAACTTATTTTCTCTTTTGAAAGCAACATTTTTATTATTACCCAGGAGTGTATGATAATTTTGTGTTTATTACTTGTTAGGTCATTGCATACTAATAAAAAGTAGTTACTTGTTTAGAAACACAATATTATATTATATTCATAAATAGATGTACTGAGTAGCTAAGTTTTGCTCTAGCTTGTATGAGAACCAACCTTTATTCTAAATTATGTTGACAAATTTAAATCCAGGCAAGTAGTATGCATCATACCAGGTTCATGCAGAAGCAAGTCATTGCTGGACTCATAAGAAAGGAATAGTAAACTCATGTTGGGATACAGCAATAGATATGCATAAGTGTACATTGATATAAGTATTAAAACATATTACATCATTATTAGCTGGAATTTGAATACTAAGTTATGGGAATAATAGTTCGCGAAATGCTATGAATTTAAAAAGTCGAAATTAAAGCAATTTTATTGCATTTATTATGAGTTTTTTGAATAACATAACTTTAGTATCTTAAAAATATAAATATCTTAATAAACTGAATAAATATTACATTACATTTTTATGGACTTTAAGCTAATTAATACGGTTAGCAATAATGGTATTTTACATAATGTTACTGAAGCACCCTTCAGATATAACCAAATAAATATTAAACGATGAATTATGGGTCAAAAGAAATATGAATTACTATATTGTACAATAGTGATTGGTCCCAAAACTATTTGTAATAAAGATTATTACTGGGGCAAATTGTGTGTTCGTTTTACTAAGTTTATATGCGTTTGTAATTGTAGCCAGTGCAGATCCCCATTGTGAATAGTTTTAATTGTATCTCATACTTTTTTTAATTTGGGATTACTACAATATTGCCTTGAATTGTAGTTTTTTTTTTCTTTTATGTAGTTGTTAATAAATATTTAGTTTTTAAAAAATTTAAACTTGTGTCTGGTGTCTTAATGTTTTGGGTATCCAGAGTTACACAATATTAAATGTCACAATATTAGAATTTCATAATATTGATAAAATTATAATACTTATAAATTTATAGTAATCATTAATACTCGAAGTATAACATGAAAGAATTAATCTACTCATATTTCTAGTACAGATTGGCCATAAATATCTTTATTAATTTTTTTTCTGCTAAAGTAAAATAATACATTTTTACTTGTTAAGATTCGAAGATTTTAGTTAATGGCCTATATGTTTAAAATTTTAATAAATATTTGGCAAACAGATAAGAGAATGGTTTCAATATAAAATTAATAGTTAGCTGTTCAATTCATTGCAGTCCGATTAATATTATGAGTGGACATAAAATTCTTTCTTCACTCTTGATATTTGGATGTGTTCCTAGTTGATCAAAATATATTTAAAATTTATTATAATTGTTGTATTAATTAAGTATTTAAAATATTATATTTATTATTACAAGTCCTATTATTAGCGTTAGTGAAAGTAGACATTAACTTTAAATAAGCATATGTCTATTCAATGTGTATTTGCTGGAATAGTGTCCAAAAGTCGGCAATGATTTGAAAAATAATTGAGTGTTGCACTTCACCACAGATGATGACTTTGAGAACAAAAGCATTCATGATTTTAAGAGTTTAAAGATTAAAATTACCATTATTAGAGTGTTCGAAAATACGGAATGGTTGAGTTAAGAACTGGTATGTTCCACTTCTGTATGTGCAGGCAATAAGGCATTAAAGAGACATAATTTGGAAAATGGGATGGGATACCTAAACACTAATATTTAAGATTAAAATAATTGTAACTGTGGAGGGTGATCGATGCGGAGAATGAAGAGAAAATTAATTTTTTTGTAATGGAGAGGGGGGTTAAAATTTTCTACTTTGCTTAATTAAGTTGTAGGATTTTAATATTTTTATTAGTATAATTGTATGAGTTCTCTGCATGGATTACTGATCCATTTCCATTCATTATACATGAAACATAAATGAGAACATTATTGTAGTTACTACTGGAGATCATATAGCTATGTGAGTTTGTGGAAGAAATTTGATTATATTTTTAAATAATGTATCCAGAATTTATTTGTGTAGTAATTACTGAGTTCAATCTTAGAACTCAATGTATTATTTATAAATTAAAATATTATTAAAATTATTTTTTTTTTTGGAAAATTTTTAATAACTTGCTTCCTCCACAGACTTGCCATTTATTAAGCGATGATGATCTTGGGTGGATACTATATTTGATGCTACAGTTGCAATTTGGTGCCCGGGTAAAATACCTACATTATTATTATTAGTTGTCTCCATATTATCTGAAGTTACAGGCTGTGTATTGGACTTTGCTGACTAAAGTTGAGGTTACTATATATATATATATATATATATATATATATATGTAATATACAAATCAATATATATATCAAAATACAGTATAATTTACATAAATTATATTCTTTTAGAAGTACTTTTGACTATACACTTTGTAGTCTTTATCAACTATATAACGTTGAATAATCAAAACGAGACAAACCTTAACAATACCCATAGTTCAATTCAGATTTCCCACAATTCTGTTATCTTAACATTTGATGACTGGCGATTCATTAACATTTGATGATTTCTTGAAATCAACATAGCCTCTTTTATTTTACGTTTATTATGACAACGTTCAATTTGAATAATTTTCATATTTTTATAATCAAATTTAAATCCATATTGACAAGATTTATTATGATCAAATATAACAAATATCATAAATAGATTGTTTAATAATTCTAAAATTCAAAATTCAAAGTTTAATCAAAATTCTATTATATATAGATTGATATGTGGATGTGGCGTACAATACATTGGTGAATCTAAGTGTACATTTGAGAAGAGAATAAAAGAGCATATGCTTTTATATAATAGAATTCAAAAAGAGAATCAATATGGAACAGATGTAAATAAACCTTCATCATCTGTTATATTTGATCATAATAAATCTTGTCAATATGGATTTAAATTTGATTATAAAAATATGAAAATTATTCAAATTGAACGTTGTCATAATAAACGTAAAATAAAAGAGGCTATGTTGATTTCAAGAAATCATCAAATGTTAATGAATCGCCAGTCATCAAATGTTAAGATAACAGAATTGTGGGAAATCTGAATTGAACTATGGGTATTGTTAAAGGTTGTCTCGTTTTGATTATTCAACGTTATATAGTTGATAAAGACTACAAAGTGTATAGTCGAAAGTACTTCTAAAAGAATATAATTTATGTAAATTGTACTGTATTTTGATATATATATTGATTTGTATATTACATATATTGTGAAACGAAAACAGATATCAAACTTTATTTATTATATATATATACATATATATATATATATATATATAATAAATAAACTTTATTTATTATATATATATACAGTAAATCTTATCAATAAATACAAAAAATAAAATAAGATAGCCTTCACTCTGGCCATTTCATAATAAAATAATACTTACAACACTAATGGCAATGTGTAATCCTCATTCAGTAAAACAGTATTCTATTATTTGTATTGGGAATAGTTACAAAAATTTCCCAGTTTCTAAGAAAACTTAATATCACACTTATACTGTTATAAAATATACTTTTTACGATGCATTGCATCAATATAAATTTATATTTTAAAATACACTTCTTAAAGTCCAATAAAAACATATTAAAAGAAAAATTATTAAAGACTTTCTTTGCAGTTTAGCAAAGTATTATCCTAATATTTGAATATCACAAAATTTTAAATAAAAAATATGAATATCTCCATCTATAAATAATTACTATTTATGCAAAATACTTAAGAGAATTTCATAAATTTTTGTAACATAAATGGGTTTAAATTATTTATAATAAAATTTAAAGAACTATCCATAAATTATATTGCTTGACATTTGTATTACTTTTTGTTTTTATACTCTTACATTCATCATAACATTCAAAATCATTTTCACTATTCTCACTTTCATTCTCATTTCAATATACTTCTGTTTGAGCTAAGTCATCTCTACTACTTTTAGGAATATCAATCAATTCTCTCTTATGTTATACATTATGACCATCATCAATCATCTCAACATCATTTGTGAAAAAAAATTCTATATACTTCATCTTGCCCTCTCATAAAAGTATCAACTTCAAACAGCTTAGCCATTATTTTACCAACTTACAAAACTATCCTCTATGATGATTTCCATGGTGATAGATAGTGATTAAAGTATAAGTATAAAATACTAACAAGAATGACACAAATGAGTAAAATAATATCATCATGGATACAGTGTGGATCCATATTCATCAAGCACCTAAGATTCAAGTCATGGCTCTATTATAAAAGTTATTGACAATAAGAAAATGCAACTGTCCATGGAAAATGATATACAGCCCAATGTTATCTGTATATTTTAATAACTTTAAAGTATGGAAATATAATTCACTTACAAAAGATTTCAACATATCCCTAATGCCTAGGATTTCATATTAATATTACTCTCCCAAACTCACTTAACATCATAAAGTATACAAACTGCATTTTAAAATATTTTTCAAAAACAATACTAAAGAAACAACAATAATATTAATTCATTTCAACATGTTTTTTAAATGTTTCCATGCACAAATGATCATGATAAAACATACACCAGTACTATATATTTATATATTTATTGTATAATTTAGAGATCAATACTTTTTCTTTTTCTGTATTTCAGCAGATAACATTCATAAAATAAAACATTAATAAATTAAAGATGTTATCTAATGTACACATATTCAAGCATTCACATTAAATAAATATTTTAAATTTCCTTGGATGTTTCAAGACACTCATTTGCATTCATCACTTCTTTTGTAAAAATACATATGTTGATAATTCTATCAATGGTTCATTCTAATGTTTAAAATTAAATTCAATCAATAAGCAACAATAATATGAAATACTAGTTAAAATATATCATTTTTAAAAACAGAATTATTAAAAAAATGTAATGTAAATAATAAAATGAAATTGCCAATGATCTCAACCATCATTAAGATCATTCACGACGATCCACTTCTTGGACCATCCATTAAAAAATCCCATTATGATTGTAATTTACCTTTTTTTAAATTTATCATTATAATAATAATAATAATAATAATAATAATAATAATAATAATAATAATAATAATAATAATAATAATAATAATAATAATAATAATAATAATAATAATAATAATAATAATAATAATAATAATAATAATAATAATAATAATAATAATAATAATAATCTATTTTAAGATTAAATTTAAAATATAATAACAAAAGGTTAGTGTTAAAATTTAAAAAAAAAAGTAATATTCTAAATATTAACATTAAACTTAATAAAAAAATGATAAAGTTTTAAAGCTATAAAAAATTTTCTTTCCTCCTTCTTATAAGTTGAATGCTTTTCATGAATCTTGCACCATTACCTAGTTATGAAATTCCACTAAAATCTAAGAAGGATATTAACCATCCTGTAAAATAAAATGTTTAATTTAGTCCTTTCTAAAAATTTTATTCAGGCATTTAATGTCTTCGTAGAATAATAATTCAAAATCCATTTTATATAAAAGAATTTTTTATGTACATCTTCACTGTTGTGTATAGCAGATATATTGAGGTAAATGTAATATAAGTAATATTCACATTTTTCATGGGGCAAAAACATTAGTAGCAGACATTGTATAATTATTTATTTAGTACATTTATCAAGAGACACATAATTTATGAATTAAAATAAATATTTCTTTCTTTAAAAGATTTACAATTTTTATCCTTTTAAGCATATATCTTTTCACTAATTTTTTTTAGATAAAATGACAGCTATATCATTCAAGCATTTATTAACTGATGTAATTTCAATTTTTGAAAAAAAAATATCTGAGCTCATTTATTCCAAATAAAGTTATTTAAAAGTATATACTTTATTTATTGGTTTGATCAATAGCAAGCTCTTTTAAAAGCATAAAAGACATTTAAAAGTGATCTTCTTCAATCTGTCTTTAAATATATCATTCTTAAAATATAAGTCCATTTTGATTACTTTAAAAAAAATTAAATGTGAATTATTATTATCAATTATATAATAAACATACATTCATCATACCATAAAACATTTTATATTCAGATTTAAACTTAGATGCAGAATCTTAATTTTCTTTCTTTCAAATTTAATACTATGATAATGATTTTTAATAAATATTTGATTCCTCTTAATTAACTTTAATAAATTAGCTTTATTGTAATATGATAAAGTTATTTCAAATAAATATTCACTCACCCAGACATACTATTTATAAACATTTCAAAGTCCTTACATAAATCTCCTCCAGTCTTTTTGCAGTATATTTTTTTAATTTGGTATTCATTATCCCAATATTTAAGTAACAAGTATTACATTCTACAGAATTACTGAGGTTCTAAGCTAAGTTTGAGTAAAAATACCCTGACAGGGAAATTTTGTGTTAATGAATCATTATTTAAATAGTTATTCAAATTATATTTTTCAAACCACTTTTAAGTAAAATAATAGTAATAAAAAAAATTACTACTATCACAATATAAAAAATATATATAATTTTAAATTTCAAACTAAATCTATCTTAATTCAAATTTGTAAAACACTATATCATTAAAATTACTGAGATCACTCAAATCACTAAAAATCACTGTCTAGACTGGCTTCAACCTCTTTTTATACTGGCCTTAATCCAATGATTTTATTGGTCAATACTGTTTATAAAAACCTGCTCATTTACATAACTACATCAACATCATTTTTAAAATTAAGTTTTAAAATTATGAGCATCAATATTAAATATTATGAAATTATTTAATACCTTAAATATTAAATATTTTTATCTACAAATTAAATCATCTTATTAGAACAATTATTTTTTTAATGTCCAAAATTAATTCAAAAATAAAATGTTACACATAAATAGATTAATAATAATTTTATTCATTACTTTTCTAATATTATCTCTAGGCTTAATAATTTGTTACTCTTTATTATGTATCAAACTTTTGCTAATAAGTTAAATCTCCATATTCACACAATCACCTCTAATCATGTGATACTTTCAGCACACTTTAAACTAATATTAATTTCATTTATTATTTAAACAATGTTTTAAAGAAAATAATTACTTTAAACCTATAATATAAAATAGTTACTGCTATAATTAAACTATTCTATCTCTGTGGTATTTTGTAAATATAATAAATAAAAATTAATACTATCTTTTAAACATTTTATTGTATCATTTTATTATTTAATTCATCTCTAAATGAGTTCAAATATCTAATATATCTTTATAAGTTCCTGTCTACTGAGTTTGAACCCCTACTATCTATAATATCAAAATTATATGCTAAAAATAACCTACATTTAATTTTTTAATAACTTATTCAACCCTATCTAAAGTGTCAGTACCTATTATAAAAAGTATAATATAATATAAAAAGCATTCTAATAGTTCTAAACAAGCTTATTTTTTTGATAAATGCTACAAGAGAAAGCATTCAAATCATCTTTATCTAGGATTGTCCCCATTCTCAGATTGATTTCAAGCTATGGCTCTCTTCAGTGAGGAGCTAGGATAACAGGTTTAAATTACAAAGCACATTAATATATGGGATTTTTGAATTAAGTTCAGACCCATATGATTACTTCAGTTGAAGTGCTAAATATATAGACTTGTAGAGGTCTAAAAATTTCAGATCTTCTTAAGAGTTAACTTTTAAATAAATGCTTATCTTAAGTTAGTTTTTTTAATCTGGTGTCCTAGCTTTTCACTGAAGAGAGCCATAGTTTGAAAACAGTCTGGGTATGGGGAAAATCCTAGATAAACATGATTTGAATGCTCTCTCTTGTAGCATTTATCATAAAAAAGTAAACTGGTTTAGAGCTATTGGAATGCTCTTTTTATTATGTATTGGTAAATGCAAGCTATATAGGTTATGTGACATATAATCTGAATTTATTATTATTTTACTGTTTGGGGTTTTGAGTAAATTAAATTACAAATCATATTAATATATGGGATTTCTGAATTATGTTCAGATCTGTATGATTATTTCAGTTGGAGAGATAAATTTAAAGACTTGTAGAGATCTAAAAATTTCAGATCTTCTTAAGAATTAAGTTTTAGATAAATGCTTATCTTGAGTTAGTTTTTTTTAAATCTGGTGTCCTAGCTTCTCACTGAAATGAGTCATAGCTTGAAACCAGTCTGGGATGGGGACAATCCTAGGTAAAGATTATTTGTATGCTTTCTCTTGTAACATAAGCTTGTTTAGAACTATCGGAATGCTCTTTATATTACATGTTGATAAATGCAAGCTATATAGGTCATGTGACATATCACATGATTTTACTAATATAAATGTCATTCAACTTACAACATATAAAAACAGATCAATTTTTTTTACACTGCATGTATATGTTTTAAACTGAACCTATCTTTTTTATATTTGTTAAAGATTTTTGTATTTGTAATTATGCTAGAAAGACGGTAAAGCTTCATATATTAATAAATGTTTTAGGATCTATGATGAGAATTTTAATAATCAAGTGATCAGAATTAAATATTATTGCTGAAACAAATTCACAAAGTGAGATAATATGAGCTTATCTTGACAAATGTAATGCATACAAAATTAAAGATAACGATTACTAATCGCTTGCATAAATACTGTATACATATATAATTATTGAAGTTAATATATTATTATAAAAACTATGATTGTTTTCTAATTTAATTACTGATATTAAAATCTTTAGCACACATGGGAAGTATAGCTCCAATCAGGAATATATATCATGTGAAAGTCTGATTAATTTTTTGATGCTGAAAAGCATTATTAGTAATTAAATCATCTGAATAAAACTGATACTTTTGGAATAATTATATACAATATCAGTGTGTATTAATATTAATTATGTATTTATAATTAGTATTAAAAAATACTGAGGAAAATGAGCGTTTTTGCAAATTTGAATTTGAAAATGTTTCTAGTCAAAAAGATTATTTAAAAAAAATTATGATTAATATATTTAAAACTAAAGATATAAAGTTTCTATTAATAACTTTAAAAGATAATTAGAGATATTGCTGTTTTTCAGCTAAATTTCTTTTTTCTTAATAATAATAATTAGATTACTTTTAAGTTGTACTGTACTAATGAGATAAAAATTGTAATATTCAAAGTTAATATTTTTACATTATAACTTTTTGCATCAAGCTTGCAATCAATATATATTTTTGTTCATATAAATTGTATAATATTATTATAATATATATGTAAAAGCAGAATCTACTATAGTAAATTTTTTTATTTATCTTTGTAAATATATGCATGAGTCCACATCTGTGTGACCACATTTTTTGTTTGTAGATTTGATATCAAAAATTTTTTTCTCAATTCAGAATTTACAAGCTTAATAATAAGAATAATTATTTTTTAATAAATCATGAAAGTTTTATTTCTTTTTAAATTTTCCTTTTTATGGATGTGCAAATAATCATTCTCATATATAAAATATAACAGTTTTAAAATATAATAACAGTAAATAATAAGCAATAATAATATAATAAATTAAACAGGAGTACTTTCGATTATATAATGTCAAGCAGGTAAAAAAAGCATATATCACGTGATTTTACAAGATCTGTTTTTATCAATATTAGTGAATTGTTTATTTATTAAAATAAATAATAAATTAGAAAATCCACTAATATCAAACATACACAGTTTTGGAAAAAATCATATAGTATTTCATGTTATCAAAAGTATGTCTGCTTAATTTATTATATTATTTATTATTTACTGTTATTATAATTTAAAATTGTTACATAGAGTATATATTTTAATGAGTAATACATATATATTGAAACAGTCAGTTTCATCTACCTGCCTGTTTCACTATTTTATCCCCACACCTATCTTTATGCCAGGTTTAAACTCTCTCAGAGTACCCATTTAAACAAACTTCAATTACTATATATGCGGGATCACACATATATATGCAAATGGTAAGTCTGTAATTTAATAATATAAGTATATATTATAGATATGTGTTCATTTTAAAAATCTAGTTTAAGAAATATTTTAGTTTAAATTAATCAATTTTATGGTTATATTACTGAAATCACATATGTATATAGATGCAGTCCCGACTTGTTATTCTACATATATAGTAATAAAATTAGTTTTACACTAGTTATAAAAGCAGCTTTTAGTTTTACTTGTAAACAACTTTTAAATTAGGTCACACAATAGACTTAAAATAGCATGAACTTTATTTCATAAATCCAACATTTTAATGACAATTCTCAGAATTTTATAGAATTGTGATAATAGAGTACAGGGGAAAAAATGTAGAAAAACAAAATCTAAATTACTTTTAGTAATTAAATATTACCACATATTTTATTCACGATATCACATGAAAGATAAAAAATTATGTTATATTATTTCTTTATTATTATTATTGTTGATAAGAATTATAATGGGGAAAGATAGATAAGATTAAATCATACAATGAAGATTATTATTATTATTTATTGTTATTAATTAAGTGTAGTTGAGAATGATATTAAATCCCTTATCATGTTTGATTACAGTAATTTTGATTAGCTTGAATTAGTTTAAGAACCTGAGATTATTTTAACTAGATTATTTTAAATAAAAAGATTAAGATTTATTTATTAGTGTTATCTTAATTAATTAATTATTGTTGAAGTTGTAAGAATGCTATAGAATTATTATTTGAGATAGTAATAGGGGGGGATAGTGGTCTTATGCCATTGAGGTAGTATCCTGTGGGATATTGGCTCAATGTAATTCTTTATTACAACTTGTATCTCACTTCCTAGTCTCATGATTTAATAAATATTTATTTATTTATTTTATAAATTGAACCATATTATTTTTTTATTAATCTAAGCTAGTTAAACAATTAACATTAATCTAAAAAAAATTTATTATGAATTATATGCATTTTAGCCAAGCATAATTATTTATCTGAGCTAGACCCATTTTATGTTATATATTTCTTGGAAGTGAGGATACAATATATATATATGTGTGTGTGTGTGTATGTGTGTGTCACATCCAAATTTTTTTTCCACGAATACTAAATGTAAACATATATGTAAAAAATCAAGCAGAATGTTCTAAATATACAAACCTATAAAATGTTTTCCAGCTGATAATTATGCCTGTTATTTGGATATCTCAGAATTCATATATTTGCTGATATAGTTCCATAATAGAAATTATGTTCAATTGACTTAACATGGACCCAAAAGAAAGACTATGGATAATATAAAAATGTTGATAGTCATTAAGCAATTTAATAATATTAAGTCATTATTATCATTGATGTTAAGACATGATTAAATAAATAAAAATTACAAATTGTATAAATTTATAAAACCATCTTTGAAATTATATCAGCAATGATTGGTGAATACTTTATCCATTTTCATAACCATCCACAAATACAAATGTACCTGACTGTCATTATATATATATATATAATAACAAGTCAGATGTCACGTGACTTATATAAAGCTTGCACTTACAAATATGTAAAATTAAAAGCTTGTTTAGAGCTATTAGCATGCTCTTAATTTTATATATATATTGTACCCTTTTGTTTAGGTTAGAATGGATTATTTCTTATAATTTACTGGAAAATTTTTAATTTTAAAGTTAAGCAGGGGATGATGTATGTAATGAGTTGATGATCTTTGAATAATTTAGTTAAGGCAAGTAAAATAATTGATGTATAATATTGTGTTGGTATTTGTAAAAAAGTAGTTAGCTAAAAATCATTATAGGATTGTATGGTTGGAAGAACTGGTAATAGGACATACTGATTTAATAAATCTTATAAGTAATAATTAAGGTAAATTTTAAAAGTAAGGCTTTAAAGTTAAATGAATATATTATTTAATAATAATAATTGTATTTAATGGCTATATTTTAAAAATCATTTGATTAAAAATAATAATATAGGGAGAAAATTGTATTTTTGGTTTTATAATATTAAAATAATTATTTTAAAATTGTGCTATAATAGTGTTTTATGTAATATTTTATAAATTAAATTATTTATTTAGTTTCATTTAAATTACTAGCATCTCATTTATTTTTTATAAATCACGTGACGTATAATATTCACACCTGTTCTTGAAAATAAAATAATGTTATCTGTTATAAATATTAGATTAGGTTTTAAAAATAGATATAATAGATGAAATTAGATTTATGTTTTTTGTTGAAAATAAATACGTTTTGTTTAAAATAAGGATAGAAATAATAATAAATATTAAAATGTGATTTTTAAATTTATTTTAAATTATTTATTGAGTGTAAATAAAATATGAAAATTAATTAAGAATTGAATAATATAATAAAAATAAATATTTAATAAATTATTATTAATTTTAACTTTAATCTGGTGTTCTCTGTCCGGGATTGTGAAGCAAGCATTGTTGAGATTGGCCAATGAAAACATGTATTTTGGAGAGCTATAAAAGAGCTGTGCATAAATTCCAAGGTCACTATTATCTATTACTATTATCTAATACTGTTATACCATCGTCAGTATTTCTACAATTTCGGTAAATTAATTAGTAGTATAGTAGTCAATTTTACTTAACTTCAATTTTATAAAAGTACAGTAATTTATTGTTATAAGGTTGTGATATAGAAATGCAAGGCTAAAAAAATAAATATTTCCTTGCTTGCCAATCTACTTTATTCGATTTGTCATTAACTTTAAACATGGAGAAGTTGTCACTAAATATAAAAAGATTGATGGAAATATTCAAGTGTTATTGTCATATAAAGCATATAATTTTGCCTGTTTGATAAGTCATATTGGTTTACGATTGAATTTCATAGAAAAAACTTCACGGAAAAAATAAAGAATTTCATCAAAAATATAAAGTAAAATTATATAAAATATTTTTATTAAGAAAACTTATTTAAAATGCAATGGGAAAATGCTTTTGAAAAGAAAAAAACGTTTAAATTTGACCAAGCAATTATTTTGGAATGCTGAGATATTTCTTTCTGAAGAAATATGGAAAATAATTTAAAATTGGAATTTTTTCTAGAAAATATAAATATTAAGATCATTTGTAAATATGACTTATATCATATTTAAAAATATTTAAAATTAATAATTATTGTATGCTGGACATACAAAAGTTTATGTAAATTATTTGGAAAAATAATTTAAGTTATTGGAAAAATGCTGGGGGAAGTTTATTGTGTGTATCAGAAAACATTGAACTTCAGTAAATATGGAAAAGTTATAAGAATTTGAAAAATTGTCTTGATGAAGAATATTGAAGTATTTAAATTAGATATTTATCTATCAATGAATTCCTGAATGATTTTAAAATTTTGGAGACAAGAAAAATATTAATCATATCAGCTTAGATCTTATAGAATAAAAGTAAATGTACCGTATTTAACTTGAATCATCATTTTTGGATTATATGTTGCAACATTGAGAAGTGGAGCATGCGTAGTTATTGGCATCAAATGTGTGTTATTAACATTTTCCAGAAGAAGAAGACACTTCCTGTAATAAACTTATTATCAAGAATAGAACATTTCACCGCAAGAAGTTCTAATGAAGCTATCGTAAATATAGTTTAAAATTAATTTTACTAAAAAATTTATAGTAATGTGTATTCACAGTATAGGAATAGAATGGGAACATAGAACATTAAATTATTTACTAACCTAGTAATTAAATTTTTATTGTAAAGGAAAAAAACTAATAATAATTTTTTAAAAAAACTTAATATATTTTAAAGTATGATAATGTGGAATAAACAATAATAAAATGTTTTATTTAGATCATGATCCAGAATACATTGGCTAAGTAATTGTCAACAGAAATTACTTATGGTAATAATGTAAATTATTGATAGTTTTATAATGTATTTCATTATTTTGTGTGGATGTATAGATGCATATATAAAACACGATACCTACACGTAATTTATTATTTGTTTAGTTATTTAGGAATATGCATAATTTTATTGCTATCATAAAGATATTTAAACATACGGGAAATATAAGTATATGATTCTATTATAACTGAACTTGATGTTTTATTTGGGTAGTTTAAAGTATTAAAAATATAACATTGATGCTGATTGTTTATACTTAAGTTCGAGAACTATCAAAGAATGAAATAATCTTGTCTTATTAGTTAGTTAGACTGTTATTTTAAAATAAATTTATTTGTTATTATAGAAATTTGGAAAAGAATTTAGCGTGTAAGGTGATAGATCTTTAATGATAATATCTTAGTATTAGGTTACATAAGATCAAGATAATATTGTATGTAGGGTTTATTTATATGGGAATAAGAGTATACTATATTGATGATTATACAAGTATAGATAACATAGCCTTATATCTTGTGTATATTCATGGCAATGTTTATTTTTCTATGTGGTAAGTTTTAATGTGCCATAGTGCTGAATAAATAGCCTGGACATTATATTTGGTAGTAGATGTTATTAAATAAATAAGTCATACCTCATTTCGTGTACACTGTGCCCATGATCGTTAGTTGATAAAGGTGTTATTAAGTTGAAGTATAGTTTATCCCATATGCCTATTAGTTTATGTGTTATTGAAATTTATTGGATTACATTGTGAAGGATGGTAGTTTAAAATTGGAAATAATAAATAGGTTCAGAAATATAGATTTGTTATTAAAGTGGATAAGATAAGTTATGTTGCTTAGAGTAAAATAAGTGTAAAAATTATAAGAACATAATTTCATCAGTGAAAGAATCATAAAACTTCTTCTTTTTTTTAAAAAAAAATGATATTTATTTATTTTTTTATAAAAATAAATAATTGATAAATTAAATGGGATTTATAATGATATTATTTAGTTATTAAAAATATTCAAAGACATACTTATAATGCATATTTTTATTTACAAGTAAAGGTAATGGATTGAATCATGTTTAATGAATGTAAGTAGTCATAAGTTTTACAAAAGTAATTTTATAACAACACAATAATACATGCATTATATTTGAAGTTTAAAGTAATAATTAGTAAGTAGCTTAGTTTGATGGTATGCTATGAATCAAGGTTATTCACCTAATTATTTATTGAAGAATGACTATACAGAATAATAAATGATTTTTAAAACTAAATAACAAGAATAAGTTCATAGTAAAAGTATTACCTATATGTTTTTAAAACCTATGAGTTAATAAAATCTAATAACTGTAATAAAAAAATTATATAATAATATTCTGAAAATAAGAGCTCATTTAAGAAAATGTTCTGTATCTTATACTTTAGATCGTTTATTTTGTATTAGAAAAGTACCTGAATATGAATAAATAGAATTCTATCAGAATGTAAATAATGTAAATGATTTTATTGTTAAGTTTGTTAATAAAATTGTTAAATGTGTTTTATAAGTCTTGGTGATGACTCAGTTTCTTCACATAACAATTACATAATCACAGATAATTATAATTAAGACATAATATTTGCACATCATAAATAAAATTGTTATTTAAGATTTATAATGTTTTATTGACATGTTTTATTTATTGTATTATTATGATGTTCATGGAATAATTACCAAAGATTTACATTAAATTATATTAGTAATGATGGCCACATATTCTCATATTATAATATCATATCATACATGTTTACTTAAGATGCCATATGGATAATAGAAAATTACATTACATTATTATTATGTGTTATACAAGAACAATATTATAAGTAGAAAGATAAGAGAGTAAATTATAGATTAAAGATTAGTATTATTATTTTGTTATTAGTAGTATTATTGAATTGTAGTTAGGAATGATATTAAATCCCTTATTATACCTGATTACAAGAGTTATACTTAATTTAGAAGTAATTTAAAAGAACCTGAGATAATTTGAGTTAAATTAATTTTAATAAAGATATTCAGATTGATTTATTAAGAGTTATGTACTTAATTAGTTTAGATTAAAGACATAAGAGTACTATAAATGTAGTATTTAAATAGTAGGAGTAGGGATAGTATTCTTATGCCATTAGGGTAATATGCTATGGGATATTGGCTTAATGTATTCGCTCTGCCACTTGTAAACTCACTTCATAGTCTCATGATTTAATTGGATTTTGATTTCTTTAATTTTATAAAATAGAACTATATTATTATTTATTAGTTAAGCTAATTTGATAATTTGATATTATTAAAAAATATAATTATTGCTGATTTAGATACATTTTAGATAAACATAGTTATTTATCTAAGCTAGATCAAATGATTATAATTACATATTTCCTGGAAGTAAGGGTACAATATATATATATATATATATATATATTGTATATATATTTGCTCTTTATATATATATATATATATAAAGAGCAAATATTTCTAAACAACCTTTTTAATGATAAATGCTATAAGCAAAAGCATTCAAATCTTTATCTATGATTGTTCCCATCCCTGGACCAGTTTCACTGGGTCCATAATAAATAAAAGATTTGCATTCAAATCTTTATCTATGATTGTCCCCATCCCCAGACAGGTTTCACTGAATCCATAATAAATAAAAGAATTTGTAGCACTCTCCATCTTCAACAGTCAACTTCTGCCTTGGTTGGTGATGTTACATTCTCTAGGAATAAAGCCATAACTTAGTTTTGTTTATTATGAATATAAATATCTATTACAAAAAGTTCATTTACACACATTTATTCTGCCTTCAAGAAAATTCAACTGATATTTTAGTAAAGAATTATCAGGTAACTGAGAACAAAGACTATAGTGTTTTTGATCTTATACTCAAAGATAGAATGTCAATAAATTCATCACAATAGCTGATGCATATTAGTAAACAATCTAGCCATGTTTGTATACCATTTAAAAAATCATAAAGCTGCTATTGCAAACATATAAGAAGAGAACATTAAAAATTTGTCCTACAAGGTTTTTTATAATGCCTCAAAGAGAAGTAAAAGGATCTTCTTTTGATTAACAGCAAATTCTTTCTGAAGACAGGTTGTCATTCCATGATGTTCATTAGGTACTTATAACTGGAGCTTTTTTCAATTGAAGGAAGATTGCATGAAAATGGAAGAATTGTCTAATATTAAATGGGACATTATCTAACTTTATGAAGTTAGATGAAAAAATGATTTTAAAAGTTGACATATATTTTATTATAAAGGCTGGAATATTAAAAGCAAATATAGACTGGGATTCACTATAAAAAAAATGAAAAAACAATATTGTGGAGATTGGTGGTATATCAGACAGTCTGATAAGATTAGTTATTTAAATTAATGAAATATACCAAAGACAGATTATTCAATTTATAATCCAACAAGTTCATATTAAGATAAAGAATTAAAGAATTTTTATATGGATATGTGATTATTGATTTATAAATGATTAAAAATTAAATGTGTTGCAGGTAAATTTCATTATCACAGAAATGAGAGATGACCCAAACTTTTGAAGTTTATAGAAAAAAAACATGTGCATATTATTAATTCTTTCTTTGAGAAAATGCTAAATAGAAATGGACATGGTAGCATCTAAAGAAGATTCAGCAGAATTGGATTTTATTTCCATTAATAGAAAATATTTATTTTAAGATTACATTTTAGCATTGAAAGAAATTATAGAAAGAAGCCCTGGATAAAAGCTGCCATTATGCTTTGGATTTGTAGATTATGAAAAGATGATACATACATTTCTGCAGTAATCAAAGCATTGGATCACCAATGTATAGATTCAGAATATTGTCATATTTTAAAGAATACTTTATCAAGATGCAATAGTAATGATTATATTACATGATAATCTTATAAAAGATATTGAGAAAATGGAAGACAATGTGATTATATATCTACATACTTTTTATAGCAGTTTTAAAAGAAATATTTTGTTGTTTAAAATGGGAGGCTAAGGGAGTAAAAGTAAATGAGATTTAAGTTATTTAGATTTTGCAGATAATGTATTTATTATTGCAAATAATTCTTCTGAATTTCAGAAAATGATGCAAAAATTATCTGACGAAATTAAGAAAGTAGACCAAAAAATCATAAAAAACTAAAACACTGTTTTAATAATTTTTTAATAAATATGTTTTTCCACTTCTTACTAATGGATTTGAGACATTGATCTTTATCAGAAAATCAATACAGAGACTTCAGATCTCTTAATGAAGAATGAAGAGATATATGTTAAGAGTAATAACTGGTCAAAAACAAAATGCATGAGCAAGAAAACAAACAGGTATTACCAACATCATTAAAAAAAGTAAGAGACTAAAATAGAACTGGGGTAAACATATTGTTAGAAGAGATGATAGAAGATGGTTAATTAAAATCTTAAACTGGAATTTCAACAGTTTGTAAAAAGTCTAGAAAGAGACCACGAGTTGGATGGATAGATGAAATAAGGAAGTTTGCTGGTATGACATGAATAAGAGAGTCTAGAGATCAGAGAAACTGGATTAAACTTGTAGTGATCTTTATTCAGTAGTAGATCAATGATGATAATGTTGTATATAAAGAACTTTTCATAGAAATAAACAATTCTCTTCCACAGGATGTAATCTACTTCATTTTTACTATATGATATTCGTTTTAACCAATTTTGGGAACTAAAAGAATAATTAATAGTTTTCCCTAATCAGAATGATTGATAAAATAAAATGCATCATATTCTTTTTCGTAGTTTCTTAAAATAATTTTATATAGGATTTAAGATTTGTTTCGTTTGTATATTAGAAAATATATTTGTTTTCAATTATGATCATTTTAAATAGGTAAAAATTTTATAAAATGTATTATTATATTTGTTTAAATACAAATATAATTTATATACTACAAGGGATTTGAACACAGATTTTCAAGCTTCCTTCAGCTATTCGCTCTATCTCATACAGCCGTATAAACATGACCCCACACACGTGATAAAGACAAATGATTTTCAATATACATATTTTGTGCTGAACCAGCACTCATCAGTTGGTCCAGCACAAAATATGTATATTGGAGATCATTTGTGTTTTTGTATGTGTGGTCATGTGTATGTAGAGCGTATACGTGAAAGGTGCTTGAAAGTCTATGTTATATAATAAAAAAGTAGTATGTGCAGATCTCTGATGAAGTTTTAAGTCAGCTGAAATAATTAAAAAATTAAAATAAAATTAAAATTGCTTTCAAAATGCAAAATAAAGAGATTATATAAAATTGAACAGTTAAGAGTTGTGAAGAAATTAATTCACATGTAATATGTTTCAGCTTGTATTTGTATTTAAATTGCATCTGGATTTATGCACATACATATATGATTGAAGTTTGTTGCAATATATTCTGTAAATAAGTCTAACTTTATTTTTATATGTATACATCTATACACTCACAAATCTAGTAAAAATTATATAATTTTATCTCTAAGCACGACTTACTTTTTGTTGCCTTTTATTGTTTTGTTTTTAGTTGAAAGGTATCCTACTAGGATTAGAATGTAAGCCTTCAGCAATAAATGCACTTTGAAGAGACATAAACTATTTTCATTTAAAAAATTACTAAGTTTCACTTAAGAAGTTTTCAGTATTTTTGTACTTGAACTTTTTAAAAATAGAGTTTTTTAAAAAAAAAAAAACTAAAATAAAACTGTTTATTCTACAGTCGAAAAATATTTGTTTTTTGTTTTTATAAAATTGCAAGAAAAAAAAACACTAAACAAACGTCAAACTGTTTATTTAAAATAATGAGTTGCAGTATTGGTAAAGAAGTTCATTATTTTTTTTTTGTTAAATTTTTCATTTTTTAAATATTATTACATAATTTTTTTTTAAATATAAGTTGTTTTTAATTTGAACAGCATTTTTATTAATTAAAATAAATAATGGCATAATTAATCACTGTGTCTTTATAAAAGTGTATACAGTAAATCTATATTTTTTTTCTTATTTTATTCGTTTGTAATTCAATGGACATACTTATTTTAGCGCTACGAATATGACCGACCTGGTCGAAAGCAGTTGCTAAGTTGTAAATCTGTAAAGGAGTTATAATTTTATAATCTTTCCTGCATAGGAGACCTTCCTTATCTATTGAATGCATAAAATAGAATTTAAAGCAAAATTTAAATAGTTTTTCCCTCTCCATCCTCTGACAAGACAAAATTATTTACAGAATTTTTCAAGATAGTAGCAGTGAAACCACCAGGCAGCTTCCCAATCTAGCTCCATTCGGTAATGTGTTGTTATTATTTACCAGGCTTTGCATTTGTGAAGGTTTTTAGTTGTTTTTTTCTTTGTGACTTATTTTCTAGTTAACAATAATTAGATATCTATCTACTTAATGCATCAACTATTTACACAAAGTCTTAAATTGGCTTAGAAATTCCTGTTTGCTTTAAAAATATCATGTTCCACCTGAATTCAAATACTAGGGCTTGAATTTAGAAGTGTATATGATAGCTACTACAGATGAGGTCTTTTACATAGTACATATGTTTGAATCATGTGTAATCAGTTATTATATATAAAAACTGAAACATAGTTTATTAGTTCAGATCACAGCTAATTTTATATATATATATATACTGTTTATACAAAATATCAAAATCGATACTAAAAGAAAAAAAAAATATTCTGTAAAAAATCAAAACAAAATGGTAAAAAAAACATTCTAGATAAATGTAAATTCACTTTTCATAGATATAAAAAAAAAAACAATAATTGATTTAAAAAATAAGAATTTTAAATAATAATAAAAAAAGATTCTATTGTAATAATCTTATTAATCCTTAATCTGTTCTTGTTTACATAGAAATAATTTCTCCAGAGAATAATAATCATGTTAAAAATCGACTAAAAAACTACTTCCAAGCATTAATAGAAAAAAAATCTATTAGAACTATGTTGAGTTCATATATATGTCCAAACCTTATAAGTCATATTGCTGTAGAATACACTAAATAAATATGAAACAACATAAAAAACATTTGGAAAGATATGATGATGTATGTGGTGACTTGGACAACATCTTAAGTGGCATCTAAATTTTTCTATCATCTGTAATTGTAAAAATGAGGGCAATAAATTGTGATTAAAAAATGCATAACATCTTCAACATAAATGAAAAAGTGTTGAAACATTGAATAAAAAAAAAAGATCTTGAAATATGTAAATAATGATATATATATATTGTAAAAATTAGTCCCCAGTCCAATCTTTAAAATATGTAGTTTTAAAGAATAAAAAAACATAGAGCAAAAATTATTATTTGACTTAAATTAAATAAATGTCTTAAACTTCCTTACATATCTATAGTTGTACAAAAAGTTTTTGATAGAAATCGAATGTAGCAATTTCATTCACACTTAAATTTATATATATATTTTAAGTAAATAGAAGGTAGCAATTTCATAATCACACTTAATAAAAATTATATATATATTTTAAGTAAATAGAACATTCTAATTTTCATTGTTAATATTTGTTTAAAGTTAATATTTTGTTTACATTTTAATTATGGATGCAATACAATATAGTAATAAAAAGATGACTAACATAGGGGTTTGAATTGCTATTCATAACTAATTTAATTATAATAATAGCCATAGAATGTATATGTGCAGATAGTTATAAAAACATGGAGAAATGCTTTATTTTATTTAATTTTACATAAAATTTGTTTAAGATTATTTAATTATTTATTTATTTTATATAAAATACAAATATATAATGCTTTATTTTGGATGCCAGAACATTTTAATGGGTTATCATTAGGTGTGTATTTAAAATTTTATTTATAACAATAAGCTATTGTGAGATACAAGATGATCAGGGATGTGCCATGGAAATTCTGATACATTAAGAGAAAAGATAGAAACGAAGAAATATTTGAAGTGGATTTAGTATTCTTTTGCTTTTACTTAATCTTCTGCCTTGGGCAACAAAAAGTTTTTTTACTGCTTTGCTTTCACACTGCTAAATTATAAAAAAAGAAATTCATTATAATGTGTGGATAAATCACAAGTGATATGTGGCTAAAGATTTAAATATCTCAAGTTCTGTCAAACCTTTTTGTTTGATATTTGCCAATCCCATCAATTTGAGAGATCATCACAAAATGCATTCTTAAGGGAGGGGAGAAGAAAAAATAACAATCTATCTGAATCTCTGGAAAAATATGTTAATATCATGACTGATTAAAGCATTTCCAAAAACTGATGATTAGCATCACATATCAACTACAACAGACTTAAAAAGAAAAAAATAAGTGCTTAAACAATAGACTATTTCACTTTTAAAATTGTTTATCACTTAAAGCAATGACTTTTCAGCAATCTTATTGCTATTCATTTTCTCATTGAAATAGTTTTGGAAACAAGACATGAAGATAGCATCAGGAATTTTTAAATTATATAAAACTTTTAATATGAAACAAAAAATAATAAAAAAATCTAAATAAAAAAAATCAAAATATTATTATTAATCTTTTTTTTTTTATTTTGTATATATTCTATTTTTTTTTCTTTAGTCTTCACCGTTGAAAAGTTAAAATGAAGACAGATTTAATTTAGTATTTGGGTAATACATTCCCTATATCACACATATTGGTGTGAATGAGTTAACTTTAAATATGTGTAATTTACTCATTAAACAAAAGGCTACTTAGATTATGATGATGCTTATTATTATTATTATTATTATTATTATTATTATTATTATTATTATTATTATTATTATTATTATTATTATTATTATTATTATTATTATTATTATTATTATTATTATTATTATTATTGTTATTATTATTATTATTATTATTATTATCTAATTTGTAATAACTTATTTACTCACGGAAAATATGTCTTCAAAGATTAATAAATTTTGCAGTAGTTTTCTTGTATTAGTGTGCCAAATGTATGTTCTATTAGACTTAGGTGAATTCATTCCTATATATATATTAAAGTAGTGGTTCCATATTAATTGTGTTATGGTACCCATTTATCCGATCTATTTAGCACCTATATACTTAGTGAAGACAAGATAAGTAGTTATAAATTATTATTTATTCTTATATTTTAGCTATTTGCTAAAAAAAGGATCTGTTGTTGTAATTATTTTCAAAAGTAGTGTTTGTCAGAAACAGATATATGTATGCTTAAGGTGAAGTTAATATAGTTGGAGCAGTACTAAAATCATTCACCTAAAAAAATATATTCATATGACCATTTAATAACTGAAATACAGGCTTATAATATACTTGTATTTATATATGTAATATATAGGGTATATGAGCACAGACTCTCACATGACCCACCACTCTCCACTCTATCTCATAACACTGATACCCTTGAACCCATATATGTCAAAATGATAAATAATCACCAATATCTGTGTTTCATGCTAAACCAGCAATCATCAGTTGGTCTAGATTATCATCTCTACACATATGTGCCATAAGTGCTCAGATATATATATTAAGATAGCCAATCTTCATAATTTAATGGAAAGGCTTCAATCCACTCCACACTCCAACTCTTTAACTGTCCATCCAATTGAAATTCTGATGATGGAACACTCAAAGGCCACCCTGAGGCCGAGATTCTCATTACACCCAGATATCTGCCCATTCCTTGTATATGTATTAAATGGTTTATGTCCTGTACATGAGGGGTCAGATTGACTGTAGGTCAACATGGGTGTGATGAGAATCTTGGCCTCAGGGTGGCTTTTGAGCATTCCTTCATCAGATTTTCAATTAGATGGACAGTTGAAGAGTTGGAGTGTGGAGTGGATTGAAGCTTGTCCATTAAAGTATGAAGATTGGCTATCTTAATATATATCTGAGCACTTATGTCATATATATGTAGAGATGATAATCTGGACCAACTGATGATTGCTGGCTTAGCATGAAATACATATATTGGTGATTATTTATCTTTTTGACATATATGTGTTCAAATGTATCAGTATTATGAATTAGAGTGAAGAGTGCTAGGCCATGTGAAAGCCTGTGCTCATATACCCTATATATGACCATTTAATGTTTAACTAAAAATACTATTTAGTCTTATATAAATGATATAGATAGCCTTTGATAGTATTGTAGGACCAAAATAATGTTTTTTTATCCATGCATGATATTATAAATTATTTATTTATTTTTTATAAAATGAAAATAAAGAAAATGATAATTAAAATATAAATTATTATTATTATTATTATTATTATTACTATTATTATTATTGTTGTTGTTATTATTATTATTATTATTATTATTATTATTATTATTATTATTGTTGTTGTTATTATTATTATTATTATTATTATTGCCATTCCTTTCTTTAATGTAAATAAAATATGAACTTATTTATTAATAAAACTGACTTTATATATATATTTTAACATTACATCAGTTATCAAAAGTCTCGGGGAAACATGATTATAATTGTGGAAATAGTTGTTTTATTCTGAGATACTCAAAACAACATTTAGATATTCTTTGAATTTAATTATAGTACACTTTACTCCTAATATTAAAAGGAAATTAATTTATTAAAACCATATTAGCTTATTTATTTATCAGATGTAATTCGGATTCAATAAAATATCCCTTTGATTTTAAATTGCATTTTAGCTGATAATAGAGTTTCATTAATTTACTTAAGTGTTTTAGATTCAAAATTATAGTTATAAAGTATTGCCCTATTATACATTTATATATGCTAAACCTGCTTGTATAGTAACAGTTTTAGCTTAATAAATAACATATATTCTTTAAGCATTACCAAGCAAGAGTCCCTTTCATACCATTATAATATATATTATTAAAAATTAAAATCTATAACTGAACTTAAAAGATGTCGAATAACAAATCAATTAATAAAGGGTGTTTCTTAGTGATTTGCATATTTGTTTTTAAATGATTATTATTAAATAATGCATATAAAAAATGTAACTTTTGTAAAATAAATTGCTAAACACCATAGGATCACCATCTCTTATTCTTGCTCATAACTGTTATTAAAACAGGCAAAACTTTTCATACAATGCAAAAACAGGGTAATCAAAGTTCCTCACTGATGAAAGCCACAAGCTATAAACTAGTCTTGGGATATTAGATGAGTAGGCACTCGATAGGGATTTTATGCATAAGCCTTCTGGCATCCATTGATTACTCTGGCTTGCACTGAGTGGTACTACTGTATGGAGAGTTTTGCCTGTTTTAATATCTGTAAAATAAATTGATGTAATAATTATTAGATAAACACTAAACCATGATTAAAACATATTTAGTGGTTATATTTTCTAATATTTATAATCACATGTTTAAGTGTAGGATGTTAATTTATTGTTTAAAATATGTATAAATGTACATACTTACATAGTCATTTATAAAAGTTTCTTAATACAATAGTAGTGTATTGCCTGCCATGTCTCTGACCTGAGAATTAAATCTGGGTAAAAAAAATTGTTTTAGATAGCTGAAGATTATCTAAAAAGTCCTACTTCAGTACCATTAAAGCATTGACATCAACTAAATTCACAGTTATTATCTATTAAGACAGCCATCAACAGTGGGGATATTTTCATAATCAGATTAACCATCTTCCTTTCCTATGCAGTCTAGATTATCAGATGCCAATTTATCTTTGAACAAAACACCCTCAGTGCCCCAAATGCCTACATTGGAGTAATAGATAAAATTAAAGACAGAGACAAAATGCTCACACCTTCAAATATATTTCAGGACGCATGGAATAAGGTGCTGTTTTTATAAACAAATTTCCAACACATACCTCAAAATTACAAGGAAACAATTTGTTTGGGACTAAAACCAGAGTAGCTTCTTTGAAGCAAAAGACAGTTTAGTTCAAAGTCATGTAAATTTAATTTAACAATTGTAACAATTTTTTTCTTGTTTAATAATTTATTTATTTTTAATAAAAAAAAAGTTTAATACGTTTTTAAGTAACAAAACTGTAAGAAGCCCAGTCAACTTTTTATTTATTAGGAATGAATATCTAAATATTATTTGCTACTATAAAAAAAAATCAATTAAAATGTTTATCTTCTAACAGTTGGGTTAATAGAAAGATTTGTCTTTATTACTATTTTTGAGAGAAACATTGTGAAAATGCCCTTTCTTGGCATTCATATATTTAAGTTGTTTATCTCACATTTTATACACAATACAGAAAAATTTTAATTATAAACAACTAATAAGTTGAGGAAGGTAACAACAGCTACTTTCAATATTTAATACCAACAAAATAAAATGAATAATTACCAATAAAGCATTGGATGGTTTTCATAGCTTATTTTTAACAATTACATTAAGAACAATAATTCATTATATTTATTCTTGTCTAAAACCATACAATGTCAATTTGAATAACCAATAGATACCAATTTAATGGCCACATTCAAATTTTCAAAGTAATCTTAGATATAGGCCTTCATCATTGAAGAACATCTGATTTATATCATATTTTAATAAAGGTCAATAACCAGAAATTTAGCGTTCTCTAATTACACAAACTTATAACAGATCATTCTACATTATATAAACAGAGGGAATTATATTTCCTAATGCAGAAAAATAATTATATAAAAGAACAGCAATAAGGCAACATAAAATTAACATATTAGTAAAAATGTTGACAACTTTTAATATGATGGTATAAGAAATGATATAAAAAGTGTTAAAAATCATGTTCTATTAAAATTGTTACTTTTTTTTTAATTATTTAAAAATATTCCAAACTATTGCTTATATTTATGTGCATAGTTGTCATTATTTCATGGGTAATAGTTTTAAAATTACTCCCTTCTTCCACTGAATAGCATTTTAATAATGCTTTGACTCAGTGATATAGTGGCAGATGCTGAAAACCTGAGATCTTGGAAATACAGCCCAACTCTATCACTTTTCAAGCTCAGACTTATTATTAGACTTCCCAAGCAATTAATTGTTCTATTATTTTTAATGAATAATAGTCTTTATGCAATAAATTAAGGAATTAATTTGAGTAATACAAGTTATTGCTAAAATGTTGCCATTTTAAAATACTAATGCCTATGTATTGTGTTTATTTTACTATCTTTTTTTACAAAAATAGTATCCATATGTTAAGTTTTTAATACTATTTTTGGTCATACTTTGTCTTAACCCTTTGTATAATTGGGATGTGACATTGCAGTTGAATATTTATATATTGGCAAAAGTCTTCTATTATCTTAATAGATTGACTGAAAATTGAAAAATTTTTAGCAATACTAGTAATTTTATATTTCAGTTTCTATTTGTATCCATAGATGATAGAAAAATATTTAGGCAGTAAGAAAGCTCTAAAGATTAAGTACAAACATTAGAAGTTTAACAAACACTTTTTATGTTTTTTATGAGAAAAAAAGAGTTATTTTTATGTGATTCTATAACTATTATGGTAATTTTAAATTTATTTTCATTAGTTCGATAAATAATTATAAAATTAAAATATACCCATAACATTAAAAATAAGCTTTGTGATGTATAAGATTTTTTTATACATATGAGTGGGTATCCAATAAAAACCAGAATTTTGTAATAAAAAATTGTGTTTATTTTTAGATGTTACAAATTAAATTTTCTTCAAAGTACAGCCCATTTGATGAAATATGCCTGTCTAAATTTTTTTTTCAACTTTTCAAAAAAGACCCTCAATTCTTGCAAAATTATGTCTTTTAATGACTGCATTGTTTTTTTTTTTTTTATTGTCACTCGTTTTTTTGTTTAGTTGAATAAAAAAAAGTCATACAGAATGAGATTGGGTGAATATGATGGATAAATAAGCTGGATCGTGCTGTTTTTGTTTAAAGAGTGGTTCACACTCAAGGTTTTGTGTATTATCATACTGTTAAGGTGAAGCTTGCACTCCCCACTTGGACACAAATTGGAACTTTTCATTTTATAACATCACACAAACTTTTCAAAATGTAAAGGTAAAATACCTGATCATGATGAATGAATTCTGTGTAAACAATGTTGTTTATATCCAAAAAAAAAATAGCATCATTTTGACACTAGATCTTGGGTCACCACCCTTTGGGGGGCAGAGGATATGGTGAATTTGAACTCTTTTATTAAATCAATCAGAAACTTATACTTTCCTTAGAGCAGTTTGCATGTAAACTATTTCAAGCATTACAACACTTTCCACTGCCCTTTTCATATTATACCAATTTTTCAGCCATCACAAAAATTATTGAATAAGCAAGATATACTTAACAATAAAATCTATTATGTGGCACCATGACTTCACTTGATAATTTGGAAAACTAATGTAAAAGTTTACACAAGATATCTAGCAGTGGAAGCATGTACTTCACTGGTTCTGCAAATGCTGAGAGTGATTTTATTGGGAGGGGTGGCACAGTATTTCCTAACATGATATATTTGTTTTTTTAATGCTTTGCTTCAATTAGATATTCAGAAAGGAGTTTTCTGTTCACTAAAAAAAGTCATTTTGAATTTTATTTGAAGTACAAATTAAATTTTTAATATCTACACCAGATATTCTTGGTGCTGTAACTATTAATACTATGTATTTTTCATATGACAAATGAACATGGGTGTATTGTTTATGAACATGCATTAGTCATACTTCAGTGTATAAGACAAGAATTACCTTGGTCTTTCTTTTCAGAAAGACATATATCACAATAGCCTACATCAGTAAACATAAACAATGGAAGGGTAACCTATTTCTTAAATTTAGATGGAATTAAATGAACGTATATATATTGAAACTGTAAGATTTGTATTCAAATCTTAGTTTCACCTTAGTTCTGTCATCATTCTACCTCTCGCCCCTTTTTGTATGGGTTTACATGGATTCTGACCTAGAATATCGGATTAATGCTTAATAATATACAATATCTATAAAGTGTTTAAATAATATACAATATCTGTAAAGTGTTTAAATAAATAATTAAATGTTATATATGCACACATACTCCGATAAGCTTATTTTAAAATAACGCATTGCAAGGTATTATTAAATTGCCATGCGTAAGTTGTATAAATTTAAATAATCCTATTAATTATTCTGATAGGTTTAAATAATATTTTAAATTATAAATAAAATCAATAATTATATTTTAAAATGAAAACATATTATTATTTAGGTCAGATCCAGGTAATACTTAAATTATAAAAATAAATAATTCTCAATTTAAAATAAAAATTCTTTTAAAATTCCCCTGCTAATTAAAGGCAAGTCATAGCGGGAGGGGGGGGAAAGATGACAGAGCTAAAAAGGTATTTTAAAATGTACAAAAACAAAGAAAAAGGTTTGTTAAAAATAACTTTTATAAATTACGTCATGTAAAAGGTAAAATGTAAAAGTGATCAGATTGAAATTCCAACCTGTATAACTATTGCATCCATGACCTAAAGGGATGTATGGCACAGACCCGAGAGACAGCTGCATGGATGACGTATTGCTCGATGGATCCCAGAGATAAGGAAAAAAAGAATAAAAAGCCACAACTGATTGGTTTTTTTTTTGATCAATGAAAAGTTAGAACCAGAAATGTTAATTCTAATTATGCTGTTTATTATATTTCTCGTGATCCAAATTTCATATCTAGCAATGTGCCAAGAGTAGGCACCATGCTACGCTCTTCTGGACTGATGGCTATACAATATTAGAATCCCACAAAATTGATAAACCTAGAATTCTGCTGCTTCTGTTGAATCAATCTTCTCCTAAATGTAACTGCCATTGAACCAGGAAACTCGGACTCTCCAAACAATGTGCATACTTAAATGAACTAAAGGTAACATGGTACCCAAGATTAAAATTCGTTTTGGAACTCTAATTGAACTCTATATTTCTAATATTAATTTCATTTTAATGTCTACTATTGTAATCCTAAAATTAAATCTATTCTCTGTAATAATATAATTTTAAAAATGAACCTCGTAAATTTACCTATCTTTATTCTACTTGGGTATCCAATTTTATTATATTCGTTAAGATTATATTTCATTCCCACGTGGTTTCCGAGCTGATGTTTTTTTTTATTTTTATATAATTCATGGACGAACTACCCTCTTCTGCGAATTTAACATCATAACAGTAAATCATATCAAGTAATAGATTTCAGCTCGGGAATCATATAATATTTTAATCTGTTTTATTAATACGAGATCTATATTATTAGTTAATGTATTTGTTAATGAGCTATCATTCATGCTAGGTTAGTTAAATCTTAAATAAAGCCATAATGTTAAGAAGGAAGGGGGGGTTTTAATGATAGTAAATTAATTACTAGTCATGTGGAGATTGGGGATAGATTTGTATAAATAAATATGTTTGCATTAGAGTTATGAACTGTGCTAGTTATTGATACATGAATTTTTGTATCGCAGAAATGTAACAGAGGTACTGTAAGCATTTGTTCTCACACTTAAGGAGCATACAAAATATATAATAGCACAGAAACCTTGTCACATGGTCAGGGATGGAAAGGCTACGACCTCATACCAACACCACACTCATGACCTCTCCTAAGGGCTCCAACCCAATGTTTGGCCAACCCTCTTCATATTCCACTAGAAATTACCTTGTCATGTGGTCGGGGATGGAAAGGCAAAGACCCCATACTGATACTGCACTAATGACAGACTTACAGGGCTCCGATCTGACATTTGATCGCCCCACCAGTCTCTAACATTTCTTCTGCGATTATCCATTTTGAAAGCCGATTCTCTTATAGCTCGGCACAATCCATGCTACCTCAGGTCACTTTAATAATAATTATAACGTTTATGCTGGGTCTAGCTCCACTCCTCCATATATGTTAATCTTGAGTAAAATATTAGAATAAATATTAATATTATAAAGTAAATAGGATGATAGCTTCATGAACGAATGCACTCCTCATTAAGATCTTGTAATGTGTCTCGTAACCTTCGCCATTTGAAATGTGAGACATGGAATGTAATTTACAGTGATATCCAGGTAGCGTAATATATTTATCTATGTGAATTAACTGCAATTAAAATATTTAAATTATCTATATCCATGTCTGTGTCTGCTTAATTTAATAATAATTAGTATTGATCATATCAATGAATAGTAGAATATAGTAGTAGTCCGTAAGGTGAAACCATTAGTTAGAGTCTCTTGTTTACCTGACCACCGGGCCTAAAAAATAATGCTATTGTTAGGGTAGATGCATTGTCATGTGGGTTTTGTTGTGAATAAGACTACTAGGTTCGAATATGGTATCACAGGCCCTGAACACACCTGTTATGCTGCCATTCGAACGTGGTGGTGGAATTTTGCAACATATTAACAAGGCATACGAAATCTTACCATTACAATATATATTGATGGACAATTGAAATCTTAAACTGAATTCCAAGAGATTGTAAAAGACCTAGAAAGAGACCACATATTAGATGAATGGATGAAATAAGAAAGTGTGCAGAGATGATGTGGAGAAGAGTAGCTAAACATCAGAGAATATGGATTGAACTTGGAGAGATCTTCATCCTGCAGTGGAGAAGATTAGTTAAACATCAGAAAATATGGATTAAACTTGGAGATCTTCATCCTGCAGTGCATTGATAATGGTTGATGATGATGATGATATTGACATTAATTTCGAATAATAGCCTAATTTTAAATATGGCATAAATCTTGTGAAAATTAGGAATTAAATATTAGAGAACAAAGATGAAATTTCTTTTTAATGACTTCATAACACTAATATGAAGTCACTTTTTATGGATATAAATATTAAGTATGCACAATGTGTATGTAAATTAAACAGAAATAACTACAATTCTGAGAAATATCAATAAACCAGAGATTTTACATTAATATAATGAAGTTATTAAAACTGAGTCTTCATCTTTGTCCTTTAATATCCAATTCTAATTTTTTAGAAAAACTTATGCATATTTAAAATCAAGCTAATATACAATTAGCACAGTCCATTTCCACCAACATTAATAGCTGGAATTTTGTAATAAAAAAAATGTGCATTGTAAATTGTGTACCTATATATTATCTACCTCTTTATATCTATCTCCTACATATCATCCATCAATCTACCTATTACATGTCTATCTGCTTATTTATCTATTTGCCTGTCTGTATATATCTATCTACCTGTTTATATATATGGTTTTCTGTGTATTTTTTTATTCATCCAACTACCCATTTAACTATCTAACCACCCATTCATTCATACATTAGATATTTATATATCTATCTATCTATCCACCTACATGTCTATCTAGTTATCTTTTACTTGTCTATCTGTTTTTCTATTTAACTATCTATCTCTTTATCAATCTTTCTATATATGTATCCATTTTTCTATCTCTCCATCCAATTTACTTATCTGCTTACCTTTCTGTGTATGTATTTTCTTATTGACTCATCTATTTACCAATCTATCTGATTTCCTATGTGTCTGTCCAATCATTTGGTCATCTATCTATCTATTCAATCATCCATTTATCAATTTTTTATCTAATCATCCATCAAATGTACTCATCTATCAATCTTTCTGGACATCCATTTAACTATGTATCTATCTGTTCATCAAAAAGTCCATCTAATCATTCATTTATCTATTATTTATTCATCAATCTAGCTATCTATTTATATTTGTACCTATTTGTCTACCTATCTGATTTCCAACATATTTTTGCATTTGTACCTATTTAATTAGCTGGCCACAAATTTAATTATTTTTATATTAACTATCTATAAATATAGAAGATTTGAACTTAGACCTTCAAGCAGCCTTCAACTATTCACACTAGTTCATACCACTACACATGACCACCCACATGTAGAAAATCTAAATAATCACCAATATGAATATTTTATGCTGAACCATCACTCATCAGTTGGTCCAGATCATCATCTCCCACACAGACACATATCAGCACTCAGTTTATATTAAGAGAGAAATCTTCATATTTTAATAAACAGGCTTCAATCTACTCCAACCTCCAACTTTTCAGCCTTCCATACGATTGAAAATCTAATGATGGAATGCCCAAATCTCATGCTGATTCCAATATTATTGTTATGTTCATGTTGACCTAAAATCACTCTAAACCTTCATGTATAGGACATTTTCCATTTATAGAAGTGGAATGGGCAGGATGCAGGCTTAATGTGTAATATTTGAAATACAGCATTCTTCATATACCATGAGCTTAATTGTAAATATAGGGGATTTGAACACAGACCTTTAAGCATACTTCAATTATCCACACTATCTCATACCACTGATACACATGACCACACACATGTAGAAAATATGAATAATCACCAATATATGTATTTCATGCTGACCCAGCAGCACTCATTTGGTCCAGATCAACATCTACCACACACACACACACACACACACATATATATATATATATATATATATATATATATATATGCTAAGTTTATATTAAAATAGTAAATGTTCATACTTTAATGGACAGGCTTCAATCTACTCCAATCTCCAACTCTTCAGCCATCCATATCATTGAAAATCTTATGATGGAAAGCTGTAGGTAATTATTTATCTTTTCTACATGTGTGTAGTCATGTGTATCAGTAGTATGAGATAATGTAGATAGTTGAAGGGTGCTTGAAAGTCTGTGTTCAAATCACCTATATTTACAATTAAGCTCCACAATTTATGAAGAATGCCTTATTTCAAATATTATACATTAAACCTGTATTCTTCCCATCCCTCTTCTATATATTTAAATGGATAAGGTCCTTGAGGAATCAGAGTGACTTGAGATTAACATGGGCATAACAATAATATTGCCATCAATATGGGATTTGGGTAATCCATCATCAGATTTTCAATGATATAGATGGCTGAAGAGTTGAAGGTTGGAGTAGACGGAAGCCTGTCCATTAAAGTATGAACATTTGCTATCTTAATATAAACTGAGCACTGATTATGCCTGTTCAGCTTGAAATATGTATATTGGTGATTATGCTTGAAAGTCTGAGTTCAAATCCCTATATTTGAAGGATGCTTGAAAGTCTGAGTTCAAATCCCTATATTTGCAATTAAGCTCCAGGTGTATAAAGAATGCCTGTATTTCAAATATTAACTATCTATCTATCTATCTATCTACCTACAAATCTATTTATTTATTTATTTAACTGTTTATTTACCTAGCTCACTATCTGTTTATCTAGCTACATACCTACTTATCTATCTACTTATGTGTGTGTATCGATTTAGCTATTCCTCTAACTTGTTACCTATATGATAAAAAAATAAAATTAAAGTGAATAATATAAAATATTCACACTCTAAGCCAAAATACATATAATTGGCCTATATAATTACATTTAGGTATGGAGATAAGATATCTGCTTTTATTTTTTCAATGTTTTTATTGGGTGGCTTGGATGGACAGTCCTCATATTTAATATGACATGGCACTAGTGAATATCTTAGTAAATTATAAACTTGTTTAGTTGATAGGATTTTGTTTCTTAAAGTCAAAGAATTTATTAGCTTTTTAATTATATTACATTAATTAATCTGGGATTGGTTTTTGAATTTCAATGTAGTGTTTTTCTATAAAGGAAAAAAATATGCTGTTTTTTTTAAATAGACAATTGTTAAGGTTCTATAAAGAGAAGCAATGATAGTTAAAATGTGGCTGAGGTTTTAATTGAGTACTGAATTTTAATTTGAAAGAGAAATCCACAGTCTTCACACAATCGAATATCAGAATGAGACCCTAAAATATTATTTGGCTAAGAGAATTTTTATATAGATTATCCATGAATAATACACTTTGTTATAAGATGTGATATGTTGGACTATTTCCATCATTTATGAGTGAATTTTGAATGTAAGGAAAATTTTAAACTTTATTTAAACTTTCCAAATACAAACACTTTGTTAATAATAACACACAAATAGACAATACAGGTTAGTAATTACACAATGTTTTGAATAGTATTATTCTCCATTCTTCTTTGTTGTTTTAACAAATTCAACATCAGCTATATTTTCATTGAGGTGACATTATGGTGATTTCTTTGGACAATAAGGAATTTGCCAATATGTAAGAAATTATTTTGTCAAATCTAAAAAGCTATCGTATTATTGCCATAATAATTATATCTAACTATCATCTCCAAATTATATTTGAAAAAGAAAAATATTATAAACAGCATACAAACGATTAATTATTTAAACTTTGAATGTAAGCATACAAATGAATAATAATTTAAACTGAATATAGTTTATGCAAATATCTTGGTTTCACATGCTTCAATCATAATCATAATCATAATCACAATCATAATGTATCTTTGTTTAGAAAATCAGTTTTATTAAAATATCTAATTATTTTATTTTTTTAGATTGGCAATATACTTTTATATCACGATGTAGGTTGCAATTAACATCACACTAATTGTAGTTATCATTAACAATTTTAATAATAATTTAAGACGTTAAGCTACCATATCACGTTTAATATTTAAATAATGAGTTGATTCTTGGACTGATATTCTCATACTCATTAAAACTCTCGATTTAAATTTTATATAAATTTTTTAAATATTTGTATAATTCCAAATTATAAATAGATAACTTATATACCTCACTATTATTATTAAATATTAATTTCTTTTACTCACTTCCCTTCCAAAATTTTGATTTTTCTATGTTTCTTATATCTTACTCTTCTATGTGTAAGATATCCTTTTGCTAGTTGCCTTTCATTGTTATCAGATCAAGTGTATTATAAAATAATGCTAGTAAAATTAATTCTAAAAAGTCATTTTAGACCACAAATGCCACCTTATTTGGCATCCATATCAATTGTATATTATGTAAAACATTATATTGCAATGTTGGTTTGTTAAACTGTCTACAAGTTGTAACTGAAATATAGATACTTATTCATACTATTACATTTACCATTGCCAAACTTTGTCCACTCACAACTTTGATGCCATCCATTTCAGATAAATACAATAAAAATTATTACTAATCATTTTCGAAATTAGATATTATCTCTTGCACAGATATAAACTTTAAAGATGTGATATGTTGGACGATTTCCATCATTTATGAGTGAATGTTGAATGTATAAACAATTTTAAACTTTTCTATACATTCAACATTCACTCATAAATGATGGAAATAGTCCAAGATATCACATCTTATAATATACACATCATTACAAATCTTCAAACAAATAAACTTTAAAACTCAGTTAAAGATTAATATATCTGATTTTTTTTATTTTACTCACACACGGAGTTATTCAATTTTCTCTTTCCCTTGTGTAATATCTTTATAGATATAATAAACACCTCCATACTTCCCCATTCTTTTTAAATTCACATAAATAAAGATATAATAAAAGACAAATGACCCCCAAGATGCGTTTCTTGCTGAACCAGCACTCATCAGTTGGCCCAGGTCAATCTCTCATATATATCTTTATTATATGAAAAGTATTTATCTAGAGTAAATTGTTGCATTTTCATTTACCATTGTCAAACTTTCCTACACTCACAACCTTAACGCCATCCATTTCAGATAAATACAATAATGATTATTACTAATCATTTTCTAAATTAGAGATTATCTCTAGCACAGATATAAACTTTAAACCTCAGTTAAAGATTAATATATCTGATTTTTTTTTTACACACACACGAATGTGTAATATCGTTATAGATATAATAAACATCTGCATACAAACAATTACAAAAATGTAATTGTTGGTTTTCTCTATCATTGGTATAGGTAGCGAGTTTATTTATTTACATACTCGTGTGCCGTTTAATGGACCAACTTTATTATATATGTTTGCGCACGTTTTGGCATATAACTTGAATATATTGTTTATACCTGAGTATGTGTTTATTTATGAACTGAATATAAAAAAATTATAAAAGTAATAACAATATATTCTTCTCTTTTTTTTTTTTTAACTAAAAAACTTTTTGTTATTATATTTTGACATTTCGATTTGGCTATCTTCAGAAACAACTACAAATAATGTCAAAATATTGTAAAATAACAAAAAAAAAGTTTTTTAGTTAAAAAAAATACTGGGAAAATATGGTGTTTTTATTTTACAATATTATAAATATTTATAAATCGAAAAAACATAAGGAATGTTGTGGAATATTTTGGAAAACAAACGAAAATCTGTTGTTTATATATATTCTGCTGCCTGTATTACTGAATTATTTAATTTTAATATTACTGCTGCCATTAAATGGAAAAAAAAATTAATTAACAATGGAATTGAAACAATCCTTTATCTACAGTTTGATCAAATAAACGGTCAAATAAAGATATTCATATATTGCGGGTTTAATAAAATAATTTACACTTCGGAAATAAATTTATTGTTTATTGAAAGCTTATTAAAGTTATATTGTCTATATACCTTATACTACCAACCAAAATATTTTCTTAAAAACAAAAGATATAGAGAGATTTTTTTATTTTTTTCATAAAATGGAAATAATTATATGATCTATTATGGGGTTTTTTAAATAAATAATATCTTAATAGATTAGTTAACCATATCTGTATAGTATTTTAACACATGGTAGTTTTTTGATAATTTTATTATCTTCTTTAATGTAGATGTATTGAGTATTATTATATATAAAAGGAGATTTAGAAGATTGCAGCTAGCTTTTAGATGTAATGATCATTCTAATCGTTAAATGTTGATGTTGTCAGTAGCGCAAAATCATCTCCAGACAAATGTGTATATATAACAACTATTAATTTTTATATAATCTAATTCTTAATTTTTACTTCATAATTTTTTAATAAATAATATTTTATGTAGTTGTATTTATATGTAAAACCATTTACAGCATTAAATATGAGTATTAAATGTCTTTAGAAAAATGTAACTTTATTTAAATATCCCAAATACCTACAACTGTTAGTAATAGCACACAGGTTAGTATATGTGCAACGTTTCGAGAAGTATTATTCTCCCCTCTTCTTCAGATGTTGCAGGTCTGACCAGTGACAGCACTAGCATGGTAATTGAAACTGGACCCTTAGATTTTTGAGTATTGAATTTTAAGGTAACACTCTAACTAACTGAGCCATCCTGCTAAAGGCAACAGTCAATAGAAATTTATATACTTATTTATGAGGTTCCTCCTGATTTCTCCACTTTTTCCTAAGTGCAAAAAAACCATAAAAAAACAATTGTTGGTACTGTAGTTTACCAATACCTAGCAAAAATAGCAGACAAATTAGGGCAAATCTGCAATCAGTATAACATTAAAACAGCTTTTCATAGCCATACCATACTATGAGGAATTCTAACATCTACAAAGTCTCAACTTGAATTGCTGAAAAGAAAAAAACTGCATCTATGAAATACCATGTGAATGTGGCAGAACATATGCAGATGAGAGCAGTGAGAGCAGTCATCCCATTAAAAAGTTCTTGCAAGAACACAAATTGATGATTAGAAAAGAGAAAACAGATGTATCCAAAGTAGCACATCATGTATGTACCAATGAACACATGTCCAATTGGGAAAATACAAAAATATTGGATAGAGAAGAAAGGGTACAAAGAAGAAAATTTAAAGAAGCTTTTCACATGATAATGGCATACAAATCCATGAGTCAATCTACTGTGACTATGCATAATGAATGGAAACCACAAATCAACCTTGCTTTTAGAAAAAAGTGGAGAAACCGGGAAGAACCCTATAGATAAGTTTGTGAAATTTTTGCTGACTGTTGTATTTGGCACTCAATTGGGTATTATGTTATCTTGAAATTCAATTCTCAAGAATTTAAGAGTCCAGGTTTGATTCCCATGCTAGTACTATCACTGGTCAGGCCAGCAACACCTGAAGAAGTGGGGAGAATAATACTTCTTGAAACATTATGCATATACTAACCTGTTTGCTATTACTAACCATTGCATGTATTTTGAATATTTAAATAAAGTTATTTTTTCTAAAGACATTTAATACTCATATTATATGATGGAAATAATCCAATATATAAATACAATTAAAACACCATTATCACAGATCTTCAGGGAAAGACTAAGTATTTGGTATGGCCCTGGTACTATATCAAACTTTAGTCATTATGAAAAATTATGTCTAAAGCTAGCCAAAGTAGAAAATCATTTAACTTTCTTACATAAATATAAATCTGAAGAGATAATTTCTAAATGTTTGCAATTAAATCCTCCAATTCACTCCCAGAGAGCTGAAAAAATTATTCAGAGAGAAAATAAAGCTCTGTTAAGAGAAAGAATAAATGCTCAAAGTTTTCTAAGTATCAAACCTTGCATTTCATTAATAATGTAGAATTTTTTCTAAAAAATAAACTTACTGATGAAGATCTCACAAGAATTTCTCAAGCAGTAAAAAAATCATATTCTACATTATATGACAAAATAAAAGAATATCAAAACAAGAAACTCGCTAATATAAATAGACATATCAAAAATTATAATGTACAAAGCAATGTACTAGCTTCATCTGTTAAAAACCTCATCTAATATCCCTTTATTAGATATAATGGCAGCCACTGAGGAAATCACTCAAAACTTGTCTTTAGAAGAAGCAGCAGAATTGTACTGGAGAATAAAACGAACACTTGACAACCAACAAAAATTGAGGCCAAACATATTCTATGGTGAGAGGAAAGCAATTAAATATCTCAAAGTATATAAATCTATGATTATTCTCCCTGCTGACAAAGGCAATGCAACAATTGTAATGGATACAACTGATTATGACCACAAAATACAAGAACTCCTCATACCAGGCTAGTACAGAAAAGTAGAAAAAATCCGATACTGAGTACAGAAACAAAGTTACAAGCATTACTCAAAAAACATCACAGGTACTTCAGTGATTCAAAAAAAGGTAAAATAATATATTTCAGCAAAATTCCTCATTTTATGGTATACCTAAAATCCATAAGGATCATGTTCCATTAAAAACTATTTTTTAGTTCTAGAAATTTAACTTGCCAAAATTTGTCAAGATTTCTTCTCAAAGTTTTAAGTTCTTTGGCATACAAGATTCAATCCTTTGTCAGTGGTTCTAGACACTTTGTAGAATTAATCAAGAAAATAAAAATTGCAAAAACTGACTTACTGGTAAGCTTTGATGTAGAAAGTTTATTCCTAAATATTACCACATGAAGAAGCATTGTCTATTGTACGGAAAAGATTAAATGGTGATAATAGCTTACAAACCAGAACAACTCTTCATATTGATAGTATAATGAAACTATTAACATTCTGCATAAACAGAATCTACTTTCAATATAATACAGAATTCTTCCAACAAAATCAAGGAATGGCTATGGGCTCACCATTGTCACCTCTGATTAGCAATATTTACATGGGAGAACTTGAAACCACAGCCATAAAAATTACTCCATATCCATCTAAAGTTGACATTGTTATATAGATGAAACACTTATTTTATGACCTCATGGTGAAGCACTACTACAAACTTTCTGGAAACACATCAACAATACATCCCCTTCAATTAATTTCATAATAGAATCAAATCAAGAACAAAAATCGGCATTTTTAGATGTTCTTGTGATAAGATTCTCTCATGGCAAAATCAAAACTATTGTTTACTAAAAACTCTCATACATACAGGAAAATATTTTGGCCTATATATCCAATCACACCAGAAATGCAAATCATGGAGTTATACTATCACTATGGAACAGAACAAAAGAAATTTGTTTAGAAACCAGTGATTAAAAAAAAAAGATCTATATAGAATAAACTCTTATAAAAAATGGTTATCCATCAGTTGTTATTAAGAAAACTTTAAACAGACAACAAAAAAAACCATCAAAAAAAATTGTTGGTTATGTAGTATGCCCATACAAACCAAAAAAAGCAGACAAATTAAGGTAAATCTACAATCTGTATAATATTAGAACAGCTTTCCAGATCCACACCACACTATGAGGAATTCTAACATCACTTGAAATGCTAAAAAAACTGCATCTATGAAAATACCATGTGAATGTGGAAGAATATATATATTGTCAAGATCAGTCATCCCATTGAAAAGCACTTGCCAGAATACAAACTGATGATTAGAAGAGAGAAAACAGATATATCTAGGGATCATGTATATACTAATGAACACATGTTCAATTGGGAAATACAAAAATATTGGATAGAGAAGAATAGGTACAAAGAAGAAAATTTGAAGAAGCTGCTCACATGACAATGACACACAATCCCATAAGTCAACTTAGTGTGACTATATATATAATGTATGGAAACCACTAATCAACTTTGCTTTTAGGAAAAAGTGGAGAAAACCAGAGGAATTTCATAGACAAATATATAAAATTTTTACTGACTGTTGCCTTTGGTAGGATGGCTCAATTGGTTAGAGCGTTACCTTAAAATTCAATACTCAAGGGCCCAGGTTCAACTCCCATGTTAGTACTATTACTGGTTGGGCCAGCAACAATTGAAGAAGAGGGAAGAATAATACCTCTTAAAACATTGTGCATATACTAACCTGTGTGCTATTACTAACAGTTGCCTGTATTTGGAATATTTAAATAGAGTTACATTTTTCTAAAGACATTCAATAATCATTTTTAATATGTAATTAGAGGATTTGAACTCATGATTTTTTAATCTCTTCATCAATCATTCCATCTCAAGCAACTAATACACAAGACCACATACATGTAAAAAAGATACATGATCCCCAATAAACATATTTGGTGGAGAACAGCATTGATGTGGTATATGTAATTAGAGGGTCTTAACTTGGGATTTTTAATCTACCCAGTGTATGTATATTGGGGACCATATACCTTTTTCACATGTATGTGGTCATATGTATGAGTAGACAGAAAAACTTCAATTTCCTCTAATTACATATATCATTCGTATAAGAAAATTGCATAGTCTTAGAATTATATTTTTTGATATTAAACTTAGCATATATAAAGCCCATTTCAAACAAAACATTTAATTTGATTTTTTCTTAAACCTAACTTTAATATCACAAAATCACCTTCAGCATTTATTATTAAGCTATTTAATCATTCAGTTCTCATTCTAATTTCTTACTGATATATCATCATTACTATTACAACCATTTCATTCTAATTTTATTTTGAATACATTCTTTCATAACCTACAAATTTAAAGATGCTAACTTGTTCAAAACTTCCTTTTTAAAGTTTATCCTTTTTTCCTTTATTTTTGAGATTAATTTATTTTTATTCCAAACTTTCTATAAGTCTCATTTATTTGAGGTTTGTTAAATTATTTTTAATATCTGCAAAATCTACTTATCAACATATAACTAATGCAATGATATTTCTATTCTCAATCTTATCAGATAACTCATATAGCAATTCATTTAAACATAAAATTAAAAGCAACTCAGTCTTATATTCTTCCTTATATCTACTTTTGGTATTTTGATTATTTAACCTTACATCTTTTTGACTTATTTACACAATGCCAAATAATAATCTAATCTTCCAATCTAAAATTTTATTTTCACAATAACTAATAAACACTGACTTTAATCAATACAAATTTTCTTTTTATATATATCCTTCTCCTCAATAAACTGAGGCGCTTTAAGCGATTTAATATTTCATCTACTGTTCTAATGACATCAAGAAAAATGTATTAAGTTTTTTCAGTAACTTTAATGCAACAACTCACACACGCACGCATATAAATATATATTAACGTTTTTAATATATATGAGTGGGGGAAAACATGCATATAGACTTATATATACAGAAATTACAAATATTATTATAATTATTATGGCTAATTATGATATATTGCATAATCATCTCAATTTTTTTTCCTGTTATGTATAATTTGTTCTATAAGCGTATACATATAAATAACAGCATACACTCATACATATATATAATATTCAGAAATTAAAGATATTTGGAATTTGTTTTTGATAAGGTTTTGAATATCCTTTCTGTCTTTTATCTGCTTTTAAAATTTGTATTAATTTCCTTTACCATTGCTTTTTAAGGTTTTCTTTTTAAAAAAAAAAAATTAGTTTTTTTTTTTTTTTTTAAATGTCGATAATTAATTATATTCAGATCAAAATAATTTTAATTGCTTTTTCCTTTTTTTTTTTTTTTAACGGAGGCAAGAAATAGAGAAAAAATGCTTTCCTTACTCCGTCATTTAAAACTTTTTCCGATAATTTATATTTATTAATTTTAGATTTTAAAAACTTTTTCATTATCTTAATATCCTTTACATGTTTTGAAAAGCTTTTTAAAATTCAATTTTTCAAAACATTTTTTTTATTATTTAGTAAATAATTTTGGATTATTTGCAATGTGTAATCTTATGCTAGGCATTTAGCAGTTAATTGATGTATAGTAAAAGAATTAATTGTTTAGAAACATTAAGATGTTGGTCACGGAATGTTAGTGGGTTTCTATTATAGATAAAATACTTAATGTTTAAATGATATGCTCAATAGCAATAATTGAATTATAATTTATATAATATATGGTCAATATTTTTTAATTTAAATTCAGATAAAACACAGATTAAATTTTTATAATAAGTAACGCAAAATATTAATTAAATATTCTAGTCAATCATTGGTGGTCGAGAGGTCGGCGCAGCCGCCTTACAAACAGTTATCCCGGGCTAGCGCGTTCGCTTCCCGGTCGATGCTATGATATATGGGGAGAAAAAAAATATTCTAGAAAACCTCTTTAACCAAAAATTTGAAAGTATAAGCTGCATTAATTGGTTAACTTTTACTTTTATAAAATACAAGAAGCAACAACTCAGGAAATATTTCAATTAATAACATAATGCAGATAGATGATCTGGTTCCAGTGTGAAATAAAAAAATCATATATTAAAAAATACCTAGTGACTTAAAATCAACATGATTATAATAGTAATATTGGCATCAACAAGGGCTTTCGGTGATATCTATAGCTGAAGAGTTGGGAGTGGAAAATATTGAATCCTTTCCATTAAAGTTTGAAGATTTGCTATCGTAATATAACCTGATTACTGATTATATATATGTGTGTGTATGTGTGAATTGATGATCAACTGATGAGTGCTAGTTCAGCATGAAATATCTATATTGGAGATCATTTATCTTTTTTACATGTAAGTGATCATATGTATCTGTATAAGATGGAGTAGATAGCTGTAGAGAGCTTGAAAGTCTAAAAAACATAAATTGATTTTATATAAATATCCAATTTTTAGCAAAATATTTTTAAACAAATAAGCAAAAAATAAATAAAGGATCACAATATAATTACAGAAATAAAATTGCATTAAAAACGTATAACAAATAATATTATTTTAAAAAATTGTGAGACAAAAAAATTACTCCAAAAACAGGAGTGGCAGATTCTTGATTTCACAGTTTATGGAGCAATGAGGTTTGTCATGAACTCATACACTTTCAAACAATAAACCATTCAATTATTTTAAGGTTGATGTAAATTATTTTTAAAATTTTAATCTAAAAAATAGAGATAAATTAAACTTTTGAATCTGACAATTAAAAAATTATTACAATTTGATATTCAGTTGTTTATGTTTAGTTAAAAATTAATGACTGACTATTAGCATTTTTTGTGAGGCAATTGTTTTACTATGTGTTGAAGAAATAATCAATGGGTTCCAAAAAAAAGTGAATCGTTTACTTTCCAAGCTTTCTGTAATGCCTTCTCTCAATTAACACATGTAGCTATTTACTATAAATATTTTATGGTGTTACATATCTGGCTCGTGAATTACAACAGGAAATATAAAAGTATGTTTTATTATTTTTGTAAAAAACAACTTTTCATATATAATTTTTTCTTTGAAAATAGCCAAAAATCAATGGGTACTAAAACAATAGCATAGGGTGGATGCTTAAACACAGAAAGTCTTTATTTAGGTCCAAAAAAATGCACACAATCTTGGTATTGTGGCTTCAAACCTTAACATAAAATAATGACTGCTTGCATAAAATTCTGCCCAAAAAATAATTCAAAACACCCAATAATGCCTTCACAATCCAAAAAAATAGTAAGTAATTTTTCAATTCTACTGTTTGCACTTGTAATATTTTAGTTTTATTTTTCTTCTGATAATTTTCATTTGGTATCCTGGTACTTGATTGAATGCTCATATGGATCTGTCATTATCTGTCAAGATATTTAACAAAAAATTTGGATCTATTGCTATGGTTCTTTGTATGTCTCTGCAGTACTCCATTCTAATGTTGTATTGGTTAATTGTCAACAAATGTGATGCAAAATGTATAGATACCCTCCACTTTATAATCTTTGGTTAAATGCAATGGATAGTGGTTTTTGGAATGCCAGTCAATTACTCAGTAAATCTAAAAGACCCATAGTGGTTTAGTTCAAAGAATTTTGGTAACTTTTTCACATTTGTTTTATTTTCAGTTATTCTTGGTGTGCCTTGTTATAGATCACCTTTAATGTTATCATTGCCATCATAAAATCTTATAACCAAAACATTCTTGCAATTTGTGGCTTTACTTCCATGCACAGTTTGAATTATTTCAAACATTTTAATAGTTGTTTTTTTCCATTTTAAAAAAAAAATTTAATGAGACATCTATAAAGTTACAAAAAACACAAACATATTTCATGTCATAGCTTGTGATCTAGACACATTAATGCTTTGCTATGAATAACTAAAGTATATCAAATCCATACCTCATATACTGATTTAGAGATGCACTACAGACAGCTTGGGGAAAGAATTAGTCACTTTTTATAAGGACATGATGTGTGTGAAAAACAGGAAATCATTGTAAAGAGATGCAATGATTATTGAGATAGTTTTCTCATAATAAAATATTTAAGATTTAATTTATAACTAAAATTTATATTGTGTATTAAAACATTAAAGAATTTAACAAAAATATGTATTATCTTTAGTAGTAAAGAAATATTAAATACTATTTTCATTTGTTTTATAGATGTATTTAATAACCTCCACTCAACAATATACTCTTGGAACATAAGAATAAAGACATCTTAGAAGACAAATGACCTCCAAAATGTACTTGTAAAGCAAAATGTAACCATTTACTACTGATAAATACTGAACATATGACAAACATATATATATATGAGATTATCACTTGGACTAACTGATGAGAGCTAGTACAGCATTAAATGCATCTTGGGAGTTATTTGATTTTTAAGATATCTTTATTCATGGTTTCAGGGGTGTGTGATAGAATAGAGGTTATTAAGTACATCTGTAAAAAGATATTACATACAGAAAATAAAAAATAAAATTGAATTACTTCTTATGTGTGTGTTGAATTAGGAAATAGATATATTAATTTAACTGAAGTTTAAAATTTATATCCAGGCTAGGAATAATCTCTAGTTTAATAAATGATTAGCGATAATCATTAATATATTTATTTAAAGTGGATAGTGCCGAAGTTGTGGACGGGAGTACATTTGATACTTGTATATCAATATATAACAATTTATTTTTACTTGTACAGTATTATAATTACAAAAATATTTAAATCTAAACACACTGAATATTTTTAAAATGTTTACATATAACTGTTACTTATTATATTTCTTTAGTATAAAAAAAAAAAGTATTTTATTTACGTTATTATATCTACTTATCATATATTTTTTCATAAAATTTCAAATCTTTTTAAATCTGCTTATAAATGAGCTTTAAAAAATATTTGAAATGTAACGAAATTTATCTTGGCAGAATAAATTGTAATTTTTATTTCAAAATAAATGTTTTAAAATTTAATAAAATAACTAAAATCCTTAGCTGACAGCAAATTTTGCTATATGCCAAAGTTAGATAGTTATCGTTGGCTAATAATCAAAAATTGAAAAAAAAAAAAAAACTGTGTCCATTCATAAAATATAACGCGAATATATATATATATTTTAATAAAAAAAATATTAATTTATGTTTGAAAGTACATATATATAAAATTGGAAATAAATAAAAAATTGTAATGGAAAACAAAAATAAAACTGAAATTGAAAACATATTTATAAAAATATATTTCAACATAATGAAAATGTAAAAAATAAATTTATTACAAAATAAATCGTTGGATGATTTTTAGAAAAAAAGAGACACTTAAAAAATGATTAATATTATATAACATAAAAAATTAACATAATAAAGATTATTAAAATATGTAGTTGGTGACATGATATTAGATCTGAATAATTAAATAAGAAGTTTGGTTTGGTTCAAAACCTTGAGATTTTTTTTTAATTTCAGAGTATTAGTTTGATAAAAATGGCTTCTAGATATATAACTGTATCGATTTAACTTTGAATGCCAAGTCCTCATTGATAAAGGCAAAAAATAAAACGGATCTATTGGTAGAGATTAAATTACACAATTATAAAGTTACTACTGATTACTCAAGCTTTTAATTTGATATATAAAAATCAGCTTGTCATATCTGACCTTGCCTTTAAAAAAGTGAACAATTTCAGATTCCTTACCTGATTGGCTAGCATCCAGTTGCTATCTAAAGGGATTAAATCCTTCACTGGGGTTTGCACACCAAATCTGCAGGTTTCCTGTAAGGTAGGAGATCTGCTATTAAATACTCATCTTTTTGGAGGCAAGGCAGAGAGAAAAATTACTTCTGTCAATCTGAATGACTGAATATGCTCTCCATTAAATCCTCTGCCATCAGCAAGGGTAGTATCTTCTCATTATCATAACTTCTATGCAGTGAAGCAAATCCAACTACAGACTGGAAACTGCTATGTTCGCACTCAATTTGAGGCAACCTAAATACATAGCTGGAAGAGTCTTACCAGAGCTCATGAGCAGGCTAATCATTAGCTGGAAATGATTTCCATATTCAGCATCACTACTTCAGCATTCACATGTATTAACAATATATGTATATTATTGTTCAACTAACAACTGTTAGTACTAATAAATTGTACATAACTATTGAGTAATTGTTCTTTTTGTGACTGTTGTTTTGGAATGAACCTGTAAGCCTAACCAAATATAACACAGCTGAAAGAATCAAGAGATGTGTTTGGTAGATTATAATAATCTGTCTTTGAGAAAATAATGACAAAAATTTTTAAAAGAATACACTATGATAAAGCTTGAATGTAATTTTTATGTAAACTTATATAAAGTAAGTATCATGCCTTTTCACAGTCATCTTTAGCTTAAATGTTATTTATTTATTAGTATCAGAGTATATCATAAATATTCATATAATTTTTTCATTCTATATAAAGTTTAGCACAATGACAAAAATGCAGTTTCACAACTAAAAGGTGTAATCTGCAATCTTGGTGTTCTAGTGTCACATGATTACCTAAGCAACTAATCATATTTGTTATTTAAAAATCTCATAAAATTACTGAGTACATTATTATTTTTAATAGCATAACCTTTAATCTTGAACTTCTTCTTTCTTTTAAAAAATAGTCAGTATAAACAATATTCATCAAAATATAAAATCACAAACCAATTTTCTTTAAAAAAACATCAAGAGCAACGTTTCGACTATTTACTTCCTTATAGTCTTTTTCAAGCCACTAAAATATAAAAAAATATAATAAAACAAATAAAATAAAACATAATATAATCATTAAACTCTACATATATTTCAAATCTTCTCAAAACAAAAACATAAATTTAATATAAAACATTAGAACATTACCTATCTCTATTTAAAACAACCTACAATTTAAACTTCTATTTAAAACACTCTGTTTAAATTATATTTAGATAAAATATCTCAAAAACCAGTTTTTTTTGTAAGATATGTTGATGACTATTTCATGGTTTTTAAAGGAAATAAAAGAAAAGCAAACATTTTTTTAAATTACATTAACAAAAAAGAAAAAAATATTAAATTTACCATGGAAAAAGAAGTGGATAATAAAATTGAATATATGGATGTAAAAATTGATAAAATTATAGAAAATAATAAAATAAGCATTAATACATCTGTTTTTAGAAAAAAAACATTTCATGGTCTGATTACTAACTGGTTTTCAGACATTGATAAACATTGTAAAATGAATATTATAAAAAACAGAATTAGAAGAGCAATATTGATATGTTCTAGTGATTTATTATTGGAGAAAGAATTAGAATTGATAAAAAAGGAATGTTATTTAAATGAATATCCAAATAAGATTATTGAAAAAATTTTTTCAGATTATAATTTGAATTTAATTAAAAAGAAGATTAAAGGGGAAAATAAAATTGATAATAAAGTTAATAATATTAATAAAATTTACATAGGATTTAAAGTATCAAAAAATATTTTTATTAGGATTAAAAATATTTGTAAAAAAATTAATAATAAATTTAACATTAAATTACTCCCAGTATATAAAAAAAAGAAAGATTTAAAAAAGCTGATTAATGTTAGTGAAAAGAATGATATGCTTGAAGCTATGAAAGGTGTATATATGATAAAATGTTTAGACTGCTGGAATGTTGGTAAAAGTATTTCTTATATTGGAAATACAAAAAATAAGTTAAAAACAAGATTAAAACAACATTTATCTGATAAAAAATCTGCAATTTTTTTTCATAAGTGTAAATCTGGTCACATTAATTACAAAATAGAACTTTTAGAAACAGTAATTAATTATAAAGAAAGATTTTTAAAGGAAAATTTTTATATTAAGGAATTTAAACCATATATGAATAAAAAACTAATTGATTTTATAAAAAATAAAAACTAGTCACATTATTTACAAAAAAAAAAAAAAAAAAATAGAACTTTTAGAAACAATAGTTAATTATAAAGTAAGTTTTAAAAAAAGAAAAAATTTTTTATAGTAGGGAATTTAAACAATATAGGAATAAAAGAAAAAAAACTAATTGATTGTTGTGGGTGATGGGACTGGTTTTTGAGATATTTTATCTAAATATAATTTAAACAGAGTGTTTTAAATAGAAGTTTAAATTGTAGGTTGTTTTAAATAGAGGAAGGTAATGTTCTAATGTTTTATATTAAATTTATGTTTTTGTATTGAGAAGATTTGAAATATATGTAGAGTTTAATGATTGTATTATGTTTTATTTTATTTGTTTTATTATTTTTTATATTTTAGTGGCTTGAAAAAGACTATAAGGAAGTAAATAGTCGAAACGTTGCTCTTGATATTAATTTCATATAGTCATAATAATAAAAAACAAGTTTTTTAAAGAAAATTGGTTTGTGATTTTATATTTTGATGAATATTGTTTATACTGACTATTTTTTAAAAGAAAGAAGAAGTTCAAGATTAAAGGTTATGCTATTCTAAATATCTAAACTTGGATAACTCCAATTGGATTACAATTGGAGTGTTAACTTATATTTATATTGACTGATGAAGAATAATAACATGGATTTGGATATTGGTGTTTTCAAGTTTAAAGAACATAATACTTATTGGAATGTAAAGGAATGCAATTTGAGACATTTTTTTAAATTTTTAAGAAACAAAATTAGAAATTATAAACAATTTAAAATTTGTATTAGATATATTAATGAATGGATTAAATTTAAATTAAGAATTGTTAAAATAAATTTGGATATTAGATTTTTAAAGACATGTAATCATTATGGTTTAATTCCTGGGTTTATTAAATTATATAATATTAAGAGTTTTTTTAAAGATAATATAGTTTTTAAATGGGAAAGGAAAATATTACATAAATTTATTAAAATATTATATATTAAAAAGGAATGTTTTTTGATGAAAATAAAGAAATTATATATTGATTTGACCAAATTAATTACATTTAGGGAAGATTTTTTGCTAAACCAAATTTTCTATAATAAGATGGAAATTTTTAAAAAAAAAATAATTAATAGACATAATAAAAAACTTAATTTGTTATTTAATAAAAATAATATAAAAAATAATAATTGGAATAAAAATGTTTTATCTAAGAGAAAAAATTCATGTAGTAATGGTTTTAAAGAAAAGTTTATAATTAATTTGACAAATACTGTTTTTGATAAAGATGAAATTAATATTTTAAATAAAGGGCTTAAATATGTACCAAATACACATGTTGACGTTTGTAAACAAATTATAGATATAAAAACAAAAAAAGACTTAATTATTGATAAATTTAACAATAATAGTATTGATATAGGAATGAATAAAGAATTCTTATTTAATGAAATTGAATATGAATTTAAAAAATTAGAATATGATGTGATTAATAATAATAAATATAAAAATGTTAATAATAAAAGTGAATTAAATATTATTAGTAATATTAGATTAAAATATAAAGACTTGGTTTTTTTGAAAGGAGATAAATCTACTAGTATGGTTATAATTGAGAAAACTGAATATAATAATAAAATGAGTAATTTATTAAAAAGTAGTTATTTTAAAATTATAAAAAAAGATAAGAGCATGCAAATTAATATAAAAGTTAATAAAATTATTACTGAATTGGAAAATAAAGGATATATTACAAAAATAGAAATGTTTATGCTTAAAAGAATGGATATTAGATGTGCAACAATTACAGGGATACCAAAGGTTCATAAAGATGGTATACCCCTAAGACCAATTATTAGTTGTAGAGATACTTATTATGAGAATATTTCTAAATGGGTATTTAATAATTTTTTTAAAAAATATAGTAAAGTAAATAAAAATAATAAAGTATACAACTCAATGGATTTTATAGAAAAATTAAATAATTTTTTGAAAAATATTAAATTTAAAAATATTTATTTTGTTAAATTAGATATTATAAATATGTATAATAATGTTGATCCAGATATAGCTATTAATTATGCTTTGGAATTATACATTAAAGATAAAAGTAAAAAATTAAAAATAGATTCTTATTTATTACATGAGATTTTATTGATTTGTAGTAAAAATTTGGTTTTTAAATTTAAAGATAGGTTTTACGAACAGGTAAAAGGATTAAGTATGGGGAGTTGCCTAAGTGGGTTTTTGGCAGATGAATATATGAATATTTTTGAAAAAGATTTTTTGGATTTGGATGTTGGTCCTTGTTTTTTTGTAAGATATGTTGATGACTATTTCATGGTTTTTAAAGGAAATAAAAGAAAAGCAAACATTTTTTTAAATTACATTAACAAAAAAGAAAAAAATATTAAATTTACCATGGAAAAAGAAGTGGATAATAAAATTGAATATATGGATGTAAAAATTGATAAAATTATAGAAAATAATAAAATAAGCATTAATACATCTGTTTTTAGAAAAAAAACATTTCATGGTCTGATTACTAACTGGTTTTCAGACATTGATAAACATTGTAAAATGAATATTATAAAAAACAGAATTAGAAGAGCAATATTGATATGTTCTAGTGATTTATTATTGGAGAAAGAATTAGAATTGATAAAAAAGGAATGTTATTTAAATGAATATCCAAATAAGATTATTGGAAAAATTTTTTCAGATTATAATTTGAATTTAATTAAAAAGAAGATTAAAGGGGAAAATAAAATTGATAATAAAGTTAATAATATTAATAAAATTTACATAGGATTTAAAGTATCAAAAAATATTTTTATTAGGATTAAAAATATTTGTAAAAAAATTAATAATAAATTTAACATTAAATTACTCCCAGTATATAAAAAAAAGAAAGATTTAAAAAAGCTGATTAATGTTAGTGAAAAGAATGATATGCTTGAAGCTATGAAAGGTGTATATATGATAAAATGTTTAGACTGCTGGAATGTTGGTAAAAGTATTTCTTATATTGGAAATACAAAAAATAAGTTAAAAACAAGATTAAAACAACATTTATCTGATAAAAAATCTGCAATTTTTTTTCATAAGTGTAAATCTGGTCACATTAATTACAAAATAGAACTTTTAGAAACAGTAATTAATTATAAAGAAAGATTTTTAAAGGAAAATTTTTATATTAAGGAATTTAAACCATATATGAATAAAAAACTAATTGATTTTATAAAAAATAAAAACTAGTCACATTATTTACAAAAAAAAAAAAAAAATAGAACTTTTAGAAACAATAGTTAATTATAAAGTAAGTTTTAAAAAAAGAAAAAATTTTTTATAGTAGGGAATTTAAACAATATAGGAATAAAAGAAAAAAAACTAATTGATTGTTGTGGGTGATGGGACTGGTTTTTGAGATATTTTATCTAAATATAATTTAAACAGAGTGTTTTAAATAGAAGTTTAAATTGTAGGTTGTTTTAAATAGAGGAAGGTAATGTTCTAATGTTTTATATTAAATTTATGTTTTTGTATTGAGAAGATTTGAAATATATGTAGAGTTTAATGATTGTATTATGTTTTATTTTATTTGTTTTATTATATTTTTTTTTATATTTTAGTGGCTTGAAAAAGACTATAAGGAAGTAAATAGTCGAAACGTTGCTCTTGATGTTATAATTCATATAGTCATATAATAAAAAACAAGTTTTTTAAAGAAAATTGGTTTGTGATTTTATATTTTGATGAATATTATTATTTTTATTAATAAAAACATGTTTTAATAATAACATTGCCTTCTTGTATAATATTTGCTTTTTCAAATATAAATTCAGCAAAACACTTGCATTCTCAACATGTAAACACTGAAGGTGATTGGTGATCCAGTGTGTTTCTTTAATCACATAATCACTAGTAACAGCCATTTATGAACAAGTAGAATCATTTCAATTTTAAAAAAAGTGAAAAAAAAGTTTTAAAATATTTCCATGACGATAGAGATTTTGAATTCTTTCTCTTTTGGCACTTATAAAAATAAAGCTTGTTTAGAGCTATTGGTAAGCTCCATCTAGTGGTCATTAAAAGCAAGTCATGACTTGTTTTATTAATTATTATAAGTGTATCTTTGAAGGTTATTGTGATGCTATATTGCAGAGACTTTTACTATATAGTGAAACTGAGCTGAATTCAGACCCATATAGCTATCTGGTTTGAAAAGTTGAATTTGAAGACATTTACGTGTCTGAAAAGTTCAGACTTTCAGATTGATAGAAATGTGTTTTATAAGTGCTGACTTTTGTGTTAGTATTTTAGATCGTGTTTCTAGAGTCCCAGCCCTCCACTGAGGTGAGCCATAAGCTTGAAACCAATTGGTCTGGAGGTAGGAACTTAATGATAGAGATTTTGAATTCTTTCACTTTTGGCACTTATAAATATAAAGCTTGTTTAGAGCTATTGATAAGATCCATCTAGTGATCATTTAAATGAAAGCTTAAAAGCAAGTTACAAAATTTATGACTTGTTTTATTAATTATTATAAATGTACCTTTGAATGCTTTTGTGATGCTATATTGCAAAGGCTTTTACTATATGGTGGAACTGAACTGAATTCAGATCCTTATAGCTATCTGTTTTGAAAAACTGGATTTGAAGACATTTACGTGTCTGAAAAGTTCAAGCTTTCAGATTGATAAAAACATGTTTTATAAGTGCTGACTTTTGAGTTAGTATTTTAGATCTAGTTTCTAGAGTTCCATCCCTCCACTGAGGTGAGCCTCGAAACCAATTGGTCTGGAGATAGGGACTTAATGAAAGAGATGTTGAATTCTTTCTCTTTCAACCCTTATAAAAATAAAGCTTGTTTAGAGATATTGGTAAGCTCCATCTAGTGATCATATATATATATATATATATATATATATATATATATATATATATATATATATATATATATATATAAAATTAAGAGCGTGCTGAATAGCTCTAAACAAGCTTTTTTTTTATTTATTTATGATAAATGCTACTACAAGAAAAGACATTCAAATCATTTTTATCTTGGATTATCCCCATCCCCAGACCAGTGTCGACCTATGGGTCTCTTCAGTGAGGAGTTGGGACATTAGATTTAAAAAAACCAACTCAAGCAAAGCATTTATCTAAAAGTTAATTGTTAGAAGAAGATCTGAAACTTTTAGACATCTACATGTCTTTAAAGTCAGCTCTCCAACTGAAAAAATCATATGGGCCTGAACTTAATTCAGATACTCCATATATTAGTAGGCTTAGCCATTTAATTTAGCCAAAGCCACAACAGCAAAATAATAATAGTAATAATAACAAGTCAGATGTCACATGACTTATATATAGCTTGCACTTACAAATATGTAAAATTAAGAGCATGCTAATAGCTCTAAACAAGCTTTTTTTTTATTTATGATAAATGCTACTACAAGAGAAAACATTCAAATCATTTTTATCTTGGATTGTCCCCATCCCCAGACCGGTTTCAACCTATGGGTCTCTTCAATGAGGAGTTGGGACAATCCAAGATAAAAATGATTTGAATGTCTTCTCTTGTAGTAGCATTTAACATAAATAAAAAAAAGCTTGTTTAGAGCTATTAGCACGCTCTTAATTTTACATATTTGTAAGTGCAAGCTATATATGTCATGTGACATCTGACTTGTTATTATTACTAGTATTATTTTGCTGTTGTGGCTTTGGCTAAATTAAATGGCTAAGCTTACTAATATATGGAGTATCTGAATTAAGTTCAGGCCCATATGATTTTTTCAGTTGGAGAGCTGACTTTAAAGACATGTAGATGTCTAAAAGCTTCAGATCTTCTTCTAACAATTAACTTTTAGATAAATGCTTTGCTTGAGTTGGTTTTTTAAATCTAATGTCCCAACTCCTCACTGAAGAGACCCATAGGTCGAAACTGGTCTGGGGATGGGGACAATCCAAGATAAAAATGATTTGAATGTCTTCTCTTGTAGTAGCATTTATCATAAATAAAAAAAAGCTTGTTTAGAGCTATTAGCACGCTCTTAATTTTACATATTTGTAAGTGCAAGCTATATATAAGTCATGTAACATCTGACTTGTTATTATTACTATATATATATATATATATATATATCTGTCAATCATATAAGTTATTTCACATTTATTTCTTAATATTTGATAATTTTAAACCAGTACCCAACAATAAATTTTGATCTTTGTAAATTGCTAGTGTTTAAAAAATTATATTAACCAATGGATGATTATTAAGAAGTGAATGTCCTGATATATCAGAAAGACTGCTCTGTTTTTCCAAATGCAAAAGCCAATAAAACATCTCTGTTCTCAAGTACATCAGTCACAGTTATCTCAGATTTACTTTTTAATATCTAATAATTGGATAAACTAGTATGCAGCATTTAAAAAAAGCTATAAGTTACTCCTAAAGCAAATTTTTGAGACATTTCAACATCTTTTGTAATAAATTAAATAAATACTCAAATGGCTCATAGCTTAAAATTTATAAGAATTCCAGTACTACAATTGATCTGAAGACTTTACACTCCAGAGCCACACTACCCTAAACTATATGATGCACTTTTCCTAATTATAACTCCATTGAAAAAGGCAAAACTTTCCATACAGTAGTACCACCCTGTGTCAACCAGATTAATCAATCGATGCCAGAAGGCATGTGCATAAAATCTCTATCTAGTGCCTACTCATCTAGTATCCCCAGAATAATTTCTGGCTTGTGGCCTTCATCAGTGAGGATTCTAAAATCTAGGTGCAGTGCTCTCAGATCCAAGCCTCCTCACTGACAAAGGTCACAAGCCAGAAATTTGTCTGGGGATATTTGATGAGTAGACACTAGATAGGGATTTTATGCACAAGCCTTCTGGCATCCATTGATTACTCTGGTTGGCAAAGGGTCACACTACTGTATGGAGAGTTTTGCCTTGTTTAATAACAATTATGTGCTAGTATAAGAAATAGTGACCATGTGATGTTTAGTGGTATAACTCCATTGATCGTATCTTTATCCATATTTTTATCTTAAAGCAATTAATACAACACTTCTTCAGAATATCTTTGAGAGAGTCTTTATATTGTAAATTATGTATGCTTGTTCGATTTAAATCTTTTTACTAAAATCTATAGATGATTTCCTTAAAATATATTTTATGAACTTGTCTTGGACCATTTACTTGCTTCATGTTTTTATCTAATAATGATATTATTGTCAAGAATTGGTGGCCTTGTGGTCAGTATAGCTGCTTCCAAGCAGCAGGCTCGTGTTTGTCTTCCAGTCAATGCTTTGACATATAAATAATGATATTATTTTATATATGCAAATTCAACATCTTCACATCAAGAATGCAGCAAAGCATACCAATTGGCTTAGAATTTTGACAATATATTTTTTAAATCATGACAGACATTCTTAGGTAGAATGTTTTACTTTTTTTATATTACAATACTAGGAGTCCAGATCTCACTTTCAAGCAAAAGCTTTGACAAAGTAACTTTTTTACAATTAATAATGAAATATATTTTTTCATTTTTTTAAAAATTGGAATCTGTGATGCATTTAAATCTTCAAATACATCTTTCTATTTATCTTATTCATATTTTCAAATGGATAATTATTCAAGTTAAAATTTTTCAAGAATATTCTGTAAATCATGTTTGAATTTAAGAAAGAATGGCACAGTCATCGGTATACTGTAAATTTAGAAAGCAAAAAGGTGTAATTCTCTCTTTTTTTAATATTCAAATTTAAAATATCACTGAGAAGTCTTAATATATTTTGATGTTTTTTTATGAAAACATTTATAAAATATTCCAAAAACTATGTTATATATAAATGAAAAACAATATTGAAAACAGTACCTTTTCCTGATTACTATCATTTTCTTCTTCCAATGTCTTAGATTCTTCACTTACTTGCATACAATTATTTAGAAGGAGCACAATAGAAATGAACTTTAAATATTGCCACAAACTTTTTCGCTTAATTATGAATTTAATACCTTATGCTATTTTTTTTCTATATACTTATGACTATTTTATAAGTAATCTTATTTCTTAGTATGATTAATTTTTATAATAATATTGTTTTAACATTATTTATCAATGTGATTATTGTCATTGATGACACTATTTAGGTTAGTTAAGATCAATTGTCGTGTTAAAAAAGTTTTGAAAATATATATATATATATATTTTAATTTCTTTCAAAAGTGCATGGAATAATATATTGTAACCCTTGTAATATCAATGCAAAAGCTACATGATAATATTTTGATAGTAATGAGTGTGTGTTCACAATGTGCATATATATATTGTGTGTGTGTGATGAGAGAAAGAAGTAGAAATGAAATTTTCACACATTTAAAATTGTTATGTAAATAAAGATTACTTGTTGTGTAAATACACATGAGTATATTCACTTAATTAATACTCCCTTTATTAGAAGAATAATTATTTTAGAAATTCATTTAGGTGACAGTCCCAAAAATTCTAGATAAAATAAAAAGAGGATGTATGCAAATGCAGCTGATGATAAATTTTTTTCTCTTCTCTTTTGTTAAAAAAAACAGAGGAAAAAGTTATCTAAAAAGGTTAAATTAGAAAAGAGTGAGTTGATTCACAATTATTTGGATTTACTAACTCATAAAGAAATTATGAAAATATTTATTACATTATGATACTTTCTGAATATGGAGGGCTAAAAAGAAGGGAATATCACATTGATTCTTCCCCTAAGCATCTTGCCAGTTTTTCATACCAACTATTATAAGTTGCAAGGAAAGAAATTGAACTATGCAAATAAATTGCCAAAAAAAATTATTTAATGGAATGACAATACGCTAACACCAAACATAACTACGTTCAGAACTTGTTTGATTAGCAATAATACTAAAATCATTGAGAGAAGAAAAGATTTTTAAAAGAAGATTGAGACAATTCAAGGACTAAAATGGTAAGATATTCTGAAGAAAAGTAAATTCAATATTTTTATCTTTTTTTTTTTGAATATTTAAAAAAAAGAAAATAATACCTGACTTTTAAAGAATAAAAATATTTAAATTGAAAATATTCAAGGAATAAATTATGCTTTAATTCATATATACATATATGAATGAAAGTATGATTAGACTGTATAAAATAATTAATTTTATATATATACATACTTTAATAAAGAATTGGATAAAATAAAATAAATGAATTTTTGATTATGGTATCCAGCTTAATAAGTTAATGCAAGAGGAAATCTACAAAAGAAGCTTATTTTATTTATCTTTTATTGCATTAAAAAAATTATTTTATTAATCTCTTTGTTTGCCATGTTATATACATACTAAAAACAAGTGTTGTTATAATACCTTTTTTATATAAAATATGCTAATAAGAAATTATAGGCCACATATATGATTCTGAGAAAGAAAAAAACCCCACCCACAACTCTGAGAACATGCACACTGATGAATAAAGTTTCTGGATGTTACAATGATAAAACCCAATGATAAATAATGATATTATAATTGTAAATAACTTTAACTAAACATTCTCATTTAAGAAGGTTTGATACCTCATGTTTCAATAAATAAAAATGCAAAACAAATAAAATACAATAAAAAAATTCTGATGATAAAGATCATCATTACTCATCTGAATTAATTCTATTTTATCCATAGGATTTACAAATAAATGTTTCTATGTTTGTAACATATGATGATTTAAAACTGAAATAATAAAGCAATACAATAACACATTATACCCATAAAGAAATAATATAAATACAGCTATAATTGGATTAGTACTCATTAATACTATGAAATAATTGTTTGTACCCTGGTTTTCATTACATAATTGGCTCCAAACAAAAGGGCTTGAACACCTTTATTCGATAAAGAAGACTTGCAAGTGACTGTGCATGGAATATATGCATAAAATACAAAGGGTAAATTTTGTATGGAATAACCTGAAATTAAATGGCAGTATTAAAGTCAAATGAAGGGAGATGCAAATGGCATTATGCTAGGATAGAGACAGATGTTGCCATTAATTCATGAAATAATTGAGGAAAGAATAAATTGTGTAAAAATAAAATAAAGTGAAGAAAGAATAATGAATTAAATTTTTTTAAGTATTTATATAAAAAAAACTAATGATAACACATTTTAAAAAAATAGTAACAAATAATTATAGATTCACCCAATACAACAGTATAACCTATGGAGATAGAACCAGTGATTCAAAAAAAAAGTTGACTATGCAAAATGAAATAGTGGAAGCCATCTGCAGTCACATTTGAAATGTTGCTAGAAGCAATGAGAAAAAACAAGAAAAGATGGAAGAAAAAATGGAAAAAATAGATCAAAATAAAAAAGCAATGAGAAAAAACAAGAAATAAAAATGGATCAGACTAAAAACAAAATGAAGAAAAATTTCAGGGTATTGAAAATAATATAATCACCCTGAAGGAAGTTATAAGAAAACAAATAAACAAGTACAGAAGATGAAGTTTATGGAAAAAACTTTATGTCTAGATGTACAAGATATGATTCAAGAAACTGTCAAAACATATGAAGGTCAAATTCAAGAGACAGTTTTAAGCATATGAGAGATTAGAAAGGTTAGAATTGAAAGCTGAAAAAAAGATGGAGGAGACTTTAAATTGATAACTCTTAATATTTGACACACATTGCAGAAAATACAGGAAGAAATAACTATAACTGACTTTAAGGCTGTTTATAATAGTTTAAAAGAGAATACAAGAAATTGGTTCAAGGAGACCATAAAACAATATAAAGAAGAGAATAAATATAATACAATAAATACAAAGTTTAATAAAAAGCAAGAACAATTATATCATCTGCAAAATTGAAACAAATCATTTTTTTAACTTTGCTTCACAAAATACTCATACAAAATATTTAGTTAGTTACAATCACCTGATATAAGTCTCTACAGATGATAACTTAGCATCACTATATAATTTAAGATAATTGTTTTTTTTACCTGTCACCCTGTTTTCAGACTTAAATCATAACAACTGACTATAGTTCGATGCTATTTACAAATGTCATGTTACTCATAAGACTTTTTTAAAACTTTTCTAATACCTGAATGGGATAATTATGTTGTACCATAGCAACTTTTAAATCCATCTTGTTTTTTTAACTGAATTAAATCCATAACTTTTTCTTAGACAATTTGTAATGATCTTTGTAAATATATAATATATAGCTGATAGAGCATGGTAAATGTATAATATCTGATTTTTCATTTTTCTTAAATGTTTAGATTTCCTATCATTCATTCTATCATATCATTTAAAAATATGGTTATAATTTTGCAATACTTTTTTATATACTTTTAGGTAATTTATTGTTTTTTTAATTTTTAAACCAGGCAAAACTCTCCACACATTAGTGCCACTCAATGCAAGCCAGAGTAATCAATAGATACAAAAAGGTTTGTGCATAAAATCCCTATCTAGTACCTACTCTTCCAATATCTCCAGACTAGTTTCTAGCTTGTCACTGTCATCAGTGAGGAGCTTTGGATTGAGAGCACTTCACCTAGATCTTAGGAGCTAATGCAACCCTCCAAAAGTCACCGTTTATCTCTACTTAACTATAAAACTATGAGTCTAAGTTGAAAACACAAGATTTACAATCCAAGCTCATTAGCTTACATAGTCTTATAGGTCTGAACTCAGTTCAGTACCCATACATTTTTGTGTCTTTGGTTCTTTAATAACCATAGTTACCACTATCCTATTAGGTAGGATTGGTATTAAACCACTAAACATCACATGATCACCCTTTCTTATGCTTTTTCAAGCTGTCAAAACTCTCCATGCAGTAGTGCCATTTAATGCAAGCCAGAGTAATCAATGGATGCAAGAAGTTTTGAGCATAAAAATATCTATCTAGTGCCTACTCATCCAATATCCCCAAATTAGTTTATAGCTTGCAGATTTCATCAGTGAGAAGCTTTGGATCTGACAGCACTACATCTAAATACTAGAATCTAATGCAACCCTCCAAACATAATATTTTAATCTAAGCTTATTAGCTTATAAAGTCATATATGTCTGAACTCAGTTCACTACCCATATATTTTAGTGTCTTTGGTTCTTTAATAACCATAGCCACTACTGTCCTATTAGGTAGCAAAATGTATGGGTACTGAACAGAGTTCAGCCCTCTATGACTATATAAGCTAATGAGATTGGATTGAAAATCTTGTTTTCAATTTTAGACTCATAGTTTTGTAGTTAAGTAGAGTTAAATGTGACTGCTTGAGGGTTGCATTAGATCCTAAGATCAAGTTGCAGTGTGAGTAAAGCAATATATAGAAATTTTATGCACAAACCTTTTTGTATCCATTGATTACTCTGGCTTGCACCAAGTGGCACTACTGTATGGAGAGTTTTGCCTGTTTTAACAGCTTGAGAAAGCATAAGAAATGGTGATCATGCAATGTTTAATGGTTTAATAACAATCATTTTAATAGGATAGTGGTGGCTATGGTTATTAAAGAACCAAAAACTCCAAAATGTGTGGGTACTGAATTGAGTTCAGACCTATATGACTATATAAACTAATGAGCTTGGATTGAAAATATTATTGTTTTCAATTTCAGACTCATAGTTTTGTAGTTAGAGATAAAGGTGGCTGCTGAAGGGTTGCATTAGATCCTAAGTTATAGGTGCAGTGCTCTCAGATCCAAGGCTCCTCACTGATAAAATCCACAAGCTAGAAACTAGTCTCAAGATATTGGATAAGTAGACAGTAGATAGGAATTTTATGCACAAACCTTGCATCCATTGATTACTTTGGCTTGCACTGAGTCACACTACTGTATGGAAAGTTTTGCCTGTTTTAACAGCTTGAGCAAGCATAAGAAATGGTGATCATGTGATGTTTAATGGTTTTTTAATTTTTCTATTTAGATAAAACATACTCATTTTTTATCTAATTTCCACTTTCTGATCTAGTTACAAGTTTGCATTCACAAGTATTTCCAATGACAATACATTATTTTAGAATTTGAAAACAATTTTAAAAAAAAAAATAATAAAAATTGTAATATTTTAATTTTATAAGTAACATTGATCCTAGTATGGTTTAGTAATGTTTAGTTGAATTCTTTATAATTTAAAACTGAAGAATTCACTGAATATTTATGCAATTTCACTCGACATTTTCAAAGTCCATTATTTTTAAAATAAGATTTAAATAAATTTTTCTCATTCTTACATTTGATTTTGTGGATTTTAACTAAATAAATATAAACAATTTTCCTAGCATGATCACTATACTTGTAAAAATAAAAATAAACAATTTATTCAAAAAAAATTATTTTAAAAATATATATATTTCTTCTTTATATATATATTTTCTGTTATTTTTAACCTTAGTCTTTTGTCATATATAAATTGATGTTATTACATTGGCTATTTAACTTTTATGTTCTTTATTTATTTATTTATTTTGTAAAATATTTTTCTATAGTAAACATGTCATCTTTTTTTATAGCTGAAATAACTTTCTTTCCAATAGAATATTTTATACCTTTGAGATTTATTTTTTCCAGTATTTTTCTACCTTATGATGCAATTAAATCATCATTAAATGACATTATTTTCTTTTCGTTCAAGTTAATTTTATATACTCGTATATTGCTAAATGGGTTGTTTTCGTTAATTTTTAATTTCTTTTTTGTTTAAGTTCACTGCTTTCTCCAAATAGAACATTCATTTTAGATGTCAGCTTTTTTACTTCAACATTTAACAGCTTTTTTGTAATATATATATACCTTTTTGTGATGACTGTTTTTGTTTGTCTGTTAGCCATCTTCAAAACATTTCAATAAACACTTTTTATAAATTATAGCTTAAAATTTACTAAGCAGTTACAATAAATTCTTCTAAAATATTTAAAAAACAATGTTAATATATCTTCAATCACGGTAAAAACTCTATTAACATTAATTGCAATCTTAATGCATTTTTGATCATAAAAGCTCTTGTCTAAAACAACTATTGCATTAAATTTTAAAAAAAGGAATTATAAAATTATACATTTAAGTCATTAAAACAGGCAAAACTTACTATACCTATTGCCACACACAGCAAGCTAGAGTAAGCAATGGATGCCAGAAGGCTTGTGCATAAAATCCCTGTCTAGTGCCTACTCATTCAATATCCCCAGACTAGTTTCTGGTTTGTGGCCTTCATCAGTAAAGAGCCTTGATCTGAGAGCACTGCACCTAGATCTTAGGATCTAATGCAATCCTCTAGAGCCACCTTTTATCTCCCTTTAACTATAAAACTATGAGTCTTAAATTAAAAACAACTTAATATTTTCAATCCAAACTCATTAGCTTATGTAGTCATATAGGTATGAACTCAGTTCAGTACCTATATATTGTGGTGTCTTTGGTTTTTTTATAACCATAGCCACCACTACCCTATTAGTCAGGATTGGTTTTAAGCCAATAAACAACACATGATCACAATTTCTTATGCTTACTTATAACTTATAAAACAGGCAAAACTCACTATACATATAGTCTGGAGATATTGGGTGAGTAGGCACGAGATGGGGATTTTATGCACAAGCCTTCTGGCATCCATTGATTACTCTAGCTTGCTGTATGTGGCAATACATATAGTGAGTTTGCCTGTTTTAATAACAGTTAAAGCAAGCATAAGAAATGGTGTTCATGTGACATTTAAGTCATGTGTTCCATAATGCATTCAGGTGAACATTATTAGAGTTTCTGTTCATTTCCAAGTCTACATTTTATGTTTTCTGTCCTTATTTTAAATGAAAAACATCTATACTTCTTTAGGATTAAAAACTATATCAAATATATTTTTCCTATCTAAAATATATATTCTGATTTAATAGATAAAAAGTTTTAGAAACAGCACTGTTTAAGCATGTAAAGATATTTTATGATAAAATAAACGAAAATAAAAATAAAATTAGTGTCAATAAACTTTGAATGGTCCTTTTTCATATGCATTCTGTTCAATAAAAAATAAAAAAATTATGTAAAAAAAAGACTTTAATGAAATATTCATTAATCAATTATTAATAATGACAATGATAAAATTTATCCCAGTAAAAGTACTCATATTATTCACGTAACTAACCATTGTTTTTTTTTTAATGGTTATAATGAATTGCTGTGGATTATAATGTAATATTAAAGTAGCATATATGTATACAATATAACAAAAGTAAAACAGATTTTACAGTATCAACAACATTTTTAGAACCTAAAGGTTTGCACAGAACATGATGACAGAAAACATAAAATTAACATTGACTCAGTAATAAACAAAAAACCTAACAAAGTTCATTTGAGTTTATTTTAAACATGAACATTTAAATATATAATTTTGTATTTTCATTGTTTGTTTACATTTTTTGTTTTTATTGAATATAATAGCTGGCTTTGATAAAAATAGTTGTATTTTATGATTAAATGTTTTTCTCTGAATGGAATAGTATTAATAATGTCTTTAATTTAATAAATTTCTAATAGTAACATACTATTCATACACTTAACCAAATATGTAAAAAATGGCTGAAGAAAGAGTTGTATTAGATCCTAAAATCTATGTACAGTGCTCTTAAATCCAAGGCTACTCACTGATGAAAGCCACAAGCTAGCAAAGGCTGAGGATATTGGATGGCACTAGATGGGATTTTAGGCACAAAACTTTTTGCAACCATTTATTATTAAGGCTTTCACTTGGTGGCAATAGTATACAAAGAGTTTTTACTGTTATTAACAATCTGTGTTGGCATATAAAATAGTGATCACATGTTGTTTTGATGGTTTTATCAAATTTCTAGAACATTTATGAAGATTAAAAATAATGATGATCATTGTAAATTCAAGAATAATTTTGGGTAAACTTGAGGGCATGCTAGAAAAATAACCTACCACTTATATAGATTAATCATAGTTACCATTTTAAACCATTACTGAAGGATGTTTTCCAATGTTTGGTGCCATATGTTTAATATGAAAAAGTGTTGTTGACTATCATCTCTATAATACATATGTGATGATTAAATATAACTGAATGGTTAAAAATAGAGATTATTAAATAAACTGCTGATGTATTTAACCAGTTAAAAGATAAGGTGCTAAGTACCATTATTTTGCCCAATTTATTGTTTGGAAGTGAGATCAGTATCTCCTACTTATATACATATACACAGAAATTGTTTAATTTAAGAATGTTTAATGGATGGTGTGTGAAATATTATATAATAAACATAAACATTGTTTCCATGGGGAAAAAAGGACTTATTTAGATAAAAAGATTGCTTTAAAAATATTCTAAAAAAGGCAGTGAATATAATAAAGAACTATAATTAAACAAAGTGTTAAAATCTTTCAAAAATAAAAGTTTTTTTACAAAAATTAAATTTGCATTAAACGGAATGATTTGTATGGATATTCAAATCATAATTTTAACCTTAACTTGATATTCTTCTACTTTTTAAGGGTTCCCTTCGTTGTCATGAAATAATAGCTTTTGTCTTTAGTTCAGCAATGATAAACTCTTCATAAGCTTAATCTGTTCGGGTCTGCAATAATAAACTTTCAATTAATTTACTCTTTTCAATAACTTTTTTTTTTAATTCAACTCATTTGCGAGTTTATTTAGATGCTTCTTTAATGGACTGTTATTGTGTTTGGTTTTGTTTTTATGTAAAAAAAATCGTATTTTTTTTTTCTCAGTTAATTGTAATATATTTATTTTATTTCTAATGTTCATTCTTATCCAAATTTATTCATTATAGTTTTCCATTCTTATATTAAAATATTTTATAATAATTTTAAAATATTCAGTGTTCTATTATATCGATATAAAAGACCTCCATGTCTTTATCAAAAACACATCAAAATTATCTGCATTTAATATCACCCACTTCCGCAGTTGTTTTTTTTTTTTTAATATATATATATTTACATAGCCAGCATACGTATTTAATATATATATTAAACTTAAGAGGAAAAGTTAAATTTGAATTTCAAATAACTGGAATAAAGTCCACTGAAAGTAATAATATATTCAAACGTAGTTTAATGAACTTCTTTACACATTCCATCAATTCTAAATTTTGTTTGTATAACCTTCATTATTCAATACCTTGGTATGTGCAAATCCTTTCTTTACTCGTTAGCGCTTTGACAAGTCATTTCGAAATTTGAACAAAAAGCACTAACAAGCTGGAATATAACTTCAACACTTGCAGATTAGACGGTTGTCTTGAATGTTGCTTTTGCGTTCTAATTTACTTTCTAATAAATTCTAAGTCAGAATAAGTTTTATTTCTTTTTTAAAATAAAATTAGCAGATAAAATATGTACTGTTTAAGAAGATTAGTAATCGACTATCTATCTAATTGCCTATGTTTTTATATACAGTATATGCACACGCAAAAACAAAAAGCCAACCACATCCAAATCTATGTATCATTAAAAATCAGACAACATTTAGATAATCACAATATAAATAACAATCAACAATTTCAAACTGTTGTCAAGGCAACTCCCTTTTAACAATAATATATATATATATATGCGTGAACATGCATTATATATGCTCGCCTATGTAAATTTGTTTAATTTTTTAAATTTACATATATAAAAAATTATTTATATTTGTACTAATAAGCATTCTCTCACATACATACATATATATGAAAACACACATATATGCATGTATATATATATTCATAATTTGATTTGAGTATAGTTATTAGATGATAGAGTTTTAACAATCAAATAACAAAAGTTAATCATTATTGGTTAGATTACTATCGCTTCCTATTCTTTAAAATAAATAAAAATGTTTTGCTGCTCGAGAAGTCAGATGACATTTCGTAAGTAATAGGCTAAGTATGATCTAAAACTCTTTAGTTCTTGAGTAGATAATTTTACCCTTGCACTAAACTATTCTTTTGAAATAGTTTATATAAGCATTAAATTTTTAAGCAGTGCCATAAATTTTGTTGAGCTCTCTTTGTTACTAAAATGCATGGCACATATATTCATCAGCTAGAGAAAAGAATATATATATATGAATCGAAATGAGTTTAAATGTTGCAGATTTTGTGCAATAAATCATAAAGCTTTTAATAACAAAAAAAGATAAAGCTCTCTATTTCTAAATTATAAATACTATAATTTTCTATGCTATCAAGGTTAACTTTTAAATAACAAGTATATTATTCAAATTCAAATGGTGGGTATTAAAAACATAAAAAAAAAAATAGTTTCTTTGCCTTAAAATTACTTGGACCTAAAACATAATCTTATTTTAGGTTGATAGTTTGTTATAAAACAAATATTTCTCCAGAAATTGAAAATGCAGGCTATTAGGAAAAATTTATTTATTATCTGGACTATTAATAAATACACATACAAATAGTGAATAACATAGTATTTTTAGATATATATGTAATTTAGGTAGAGGCTAACTACCTTTCACGCATGCATTGTGAATTGTGAGCGCTACTCATCAGTAAATATATATAGCTATTATCAATGTGCGAATTAGGATTTACATAATAAAAACATTATGGGATATACTAGACTTGTAGCAATTACCAGAGAGTCATGAATCTAGTGTACAATACTGAACTTATTGCTTGCTGAAAGAGATATTCTAGTAAACATCACAGATGTATTTCAATACTTGAATTTTTTAACAGAAATATAGTTTGTCATAGTAAAAATAATAGTCAAATATGTTTAAAATATATATATATGAGCAACAAAGATTACAAATTATAAAATTATTATATAAAAGCCATTTTTGGCAAATTATGTTTTTTGCCCTTTTCAATATGTCTCCACAATTTAAAGCACATACAGCAACATCTATATCAACATATGAGAGAAGGCAGATAAACAAATGGATATCTGATATGATCTATTATGTGATTTTTTTCCTCAATTCTACTACAAAATTACTCTGTTATATATATTGAATGGATATATATCCACATATATTAATTAATTAACTATCCATCCATTAACCATTTATTATTTAACTTAATGGATGTTTTGTATATATCCATTAAGTTAAATAATAAGTGGTTAGTGGATAAAGAATGGATAATTAATTAATTAATATATGTGGATATATATGCATTCAATATATATAACAGAGTAATTTTGTAGTAGAATTGAGGGGGGAAATCACATAATAGATCGTGTCAGATATCCATTTGTTTATCTGTCTTCTCTCATATGTTGATATAGATGTCACTGTATGTGCTTTAAATCGTGGAGACATATTGAAAAGGGCAAAAAACATAATTTGCCGAAAAAGGCTTTTATATAATAATTTTATAATTTGTAATCTTTGTTGCTTGTATATATGTATTTTAAACATATTTGACTATTGCATACTTGAAGTGCAACATAAAAAAAAAAATTGGTTTTAATTCAGATTCTTTTTCTGTATGGTAAAAATAATATCAATAAATTACTGATATAGTAGTTCTTGCAATTAAAAATATGATATCTATTTATTAAAGTAGTAATTTATTTAAGACTTGCTATAAATATTATTGAACTATAAATAATTTTTTTTCTTTCTGAGCTAATATAATACTTGACTGTTAATGAAAACATGATATATATAGAGCTCACAAAATAAGCTCTTAACAAGCTTTAAGAATATTAAGAGCTTATTTTACGAGCTCTATATATAACATTTGTAAATACAAGCTTATTAAATTAAGACATGTGACATCTGACTTGATTTTTTTGTCATGAAAACATGGTATATATGTTAGAATGAAAATATGCTAGATAGTAATAAAGCAGAATATTTTTAAGCTACCTTTTCTGTAGATATTTTCATTAACAGGGGTGTACATAAATGATATATAGATTCAATCTTCAGAAGTTTATACCCAAAAAAAAAAACTTGAACACTTTATTTGCTCATATTTAAAGAAAAAATATTCTACCACAATTTACTATTTTACCTATATTAGCCTTAAAATATTGACAACTATTTTTATTGATTTATTATTTATTTAGATTTTACCATCAGCCAGATTGTTGCAGAGAGAGCATTTTTATGCGATTTTTCTAAATCATATCATCTTTATAGTAAACAGACAAATTTCTAAATAAAATCCAATTATATAATTATTTTCTGAGAAAACTCCCAAGTCAAACCCAATTTTTAAATGACTTATTAATGATTGTGTTGACTCATGCAATATCGCAACTAAGTACTGTCAATGTGATAAATCTATCTCTACCACTGTTTTCTCACAAGCAAGAGCTTTTTTAAGGGAAAAAAAAGAAAAGTTTGGAGTCAGATTTATTGTGGGTATAATTAAATTAAAATGTTATTACATAAATCCATAATCTCATTATCAAGATTCCCTATCTCATGGCATAACAGATATATACCTGGGTCTTGTTTTACATGGATTTATTTAACATGATTTTGAAGTTATGCGATTCGTGTTTCTTCTTAATATTTTTGTATGTGGTTTTCTTTCATGCATTAACACTGTATTAGATTGGAAGTCGAACTCCAATAATGCGCTATTACTTTAAATAATAAATTTCATGCACTTACATCATATTTAAAGTAATAGCACATTATTGGAATTCAACTTTCATCTTAATAATTTCAATATTTTCAGTGCTTTGTAATAGTAAGATTTTATGCAATAATGAAATTAAAATCATGATTTCCACATTTTATGTACACACATTAAATTTTACAAGATTATAATGTAAATTTGTTCAAACATTGTGCGTGTTAATTTTGCATTTTAAATCACATTCTGTTTTTGCTTTTTTAAAAAAAACATAATCAATTATTAATCATTTAGTATCCGCAAGTTTATTTTTGAAAGGTGAATAATAGCAGTGGGCACAATTAAATTTGACAATTAAAAATTAAAATCTGATTTTTAATTGTAATTAACAATTTAAAAATTACTTAAGGCGACCTGAAATTAATGTGATGTGAAATGAAATTTGATTTTTAAACAGAATTGAAAATTAAAAAATTAAAGACAAAAATAAGAATTTAATTTTTAGTTGTTAGTTTTAATTAAATTTTTCCCAGCTGTGTAAAAAAAGATAATGAAACAGAAGTGGAACCTGTTCCTTTCACTGCAAAAATGATTCAAGAAGGTCTCCAATTTTCTAATCAGTTGGCAAATTATTTTCTTATTAATGACACTAATCACGAATGTGCTCTTAAATTCCAATGAGAGCTAAATGGTTGTAAGTCTGGATATCACGAGCTTCATAAACAATTAATAAAATCATCATCTCAAAGATTAATTACTAATTACATTGTCACCAGAAAACCACTAAGACAACATGAGAATGAAATTGGTGCTAGTTGTATTTCCTCTTGTGAAGAATCCGATTTTTTACCAGTTTGCAAACGAACCTGTTTATCAGCAAATAGCAATAATAATTAAAACGTGTATAAAAAAAATGTAAATTACTGTACTGTAAATTATGCATAAAAATATATTGTTTTGAATAAAATTAAATTTTATAGTTAAAAAAAGTTTGTCTTGTATCAATTTTTTTCAAATTTGAAAATTTTATTAGTCATATTTTATTTCCTAATTTTTTTTCTGCACGAATTTTAAAGTAATTTTACATTGGTGCTTTGCTTTTATGTGATTTTGAAAAATCACAGTTCATATCCCCCCCTTTTTCAAGGTAAGTTACATCTATTTTTGTGCAATTTCTTTTGCACGTGTTTTCTGAGGAACCTATCTATCATGTAAAACAAGACCCAGGTGTATAACAAATTGAACCTTATTCTTATTTAAGTTATAAAGATAGAAAGGTATAAAGAGAAAAAGGATGGGAAATGAATGAAAAAGTACAAGGATAAAAAAAGAGAAAAAAAAATGTTTGTATCAAAAAGTAAACATCATTTGGAAGAGCAGCAAAAAGAAAAAATCAAAGATAGAGTGAATGGAAGAAAAAGATTAACAGAGTATTTAACTCCTCTTAGTAGACAATGAAATAAATAAGAAAAACGATAAAAAATGTTTATTAACTGAAAGTTTGACTAACTTTTTCCACTTCATTGTTTCTTTATAACAGATTGATGGATAGTTTTATGGACTGCATAACACAATTTTGTTTTTGTTATTTATTCAATGATACATATTACATGGGCAAAACAGATAAATAGGTAGGTAGGTAGCTGGAAGGATATGTAGGTAGCTGGATAATAGATAGGTGTTAAGGGGGTGGTTAGATAGATAGATAGATAGATAGATAGATAGATAGATAGATAGATAGATAGATAGATAGATAGATAGATAGATAGATAGATAGATAGATAGATAGATAGATAGATAGATAGATAGATAGATAGATAGATAGATAGATAGATAGATAGATAGATAGATAGATAGATAGATAGATAGATAGATAGATAGATGATTGGATATACTCATAGATAGTTACACAAAAGTAATTACCTGAATTAATATCTAACATATATGTGTGTGTGAAATACATGAAAGCAGTCAATACTTAACTAATACAAATATCATTAACAATCAAGAATCTCAATCTATTGTTTAGGCAACAATCTTTATAAATAAAAATTGAAATCCCCTTTTATTTATATATATATGGGGGGAGTTGTGTATGTGTGTGTAGGCGTTTGTAAATCTCTCACTATCTATCTACAAGTTGAAAGCCATTAGATAATTATTTTCATTTGCTCTGAAACTGGCTACTTAATATCATTTTCTGTATATGTTTATTTTTTAAAATGTTTTATACAATTTAAACTCTATATTAATAATCGACTTATTGTTCACTCGATCTAATCTGAAGTGAACACTACAATGTGTCATATATTTTTAAACTGATTATATGTTATAATATGTAAAATGTTATTACACATAAGTATGCCTATTTTTTAAATAAACAAAAAGTTTTCATTTGAATTTAATTGCCTAGGTTTCTGCATATTTTGAAAAGAAGGAGTTTATCTAATAAAAAGTCTTCACCAGCTTTGTACTTTAAATTAATTTTAAACTAGATGATTTTACAGCCATTTAAATTTTCAACGCTGTCTAGCTTATCTTGGCCAATCCAGTAATATTATGTTTATATCTTTCATTCTCTTTCTGAAGTAAATCCAGTTTTCCAATTGCCCATAAATTCTTAATTTCCTATATTTTTTAAAAACAACATGTAATTAAGCCCATATTAAATAAAGGTCGCTATTAGGTGCGTTTTAACTTAATGATTAGAATTTTCAACTGAGAATTATAATATAAAGAAAAAGAAAACAAATCTCCAAATTGAATAGAAATGTTAAATTTGATATTCCACCAATGTACTCAAACATCACATGGATTCTTGAGAAACTCATTTTATGATTGTTTATTTATTAACATTAATAATGAAACTAAAACTCAGTATCGTAGAACAGTTCTCTCACAGCTGCAATATATTTTTGATATATTATCACCCTATTGGGATAACAATGTAATATATAATAGCTATTTATTGCTAATTATGTGATACAATGTGATACATTATGGCTTCTCCTCTCTTGGATTCAGAAATCTCTCAGCCATTATGCCCAGAGAAACCTGTTATCCACCTTATCTTCCCTTTTTATTCCCCACCCTAAGTTTTGCCCATATTCTTCTCTATTATGCTCCATCTCATTTCCACAACAATATCATTGTCAACTATATGGTCTTTATACCTAAATTCCTCTTATCTTTTTTTAAGCCTAGCATAAAAACCAACAACCCATTTTTTATATAATCTTTTTGTTTATATTTATTCTCCTATAACTTCATTATTTGCATTCTTTCTTCTTGTAAGCATTTACATTCAATTAAAAGATGCCTAATATTTTCTAGGCCCTTCTTGCATAACATGCATACTAAATCACTCACATTTCTCCATTTATGTGTATATTCCCTTGTTGCTAATGAACCTGTTAGTGCCTCAAACAGTAAACTACTTTCCCTACTATTATCATAGTTAACCCATACTCAATATTATATATATATGTTAAAACGAAGATTTGCACGGGTTAAATATATAAAATACATATTTTGCGGGTTCATCCGTGTTAAAAACTTTTAATATCAATATACTGACGTTTCGACTTGGTCACACAAGCCTGTGACCAAGTCGAAACGTCAGTATATTGATATTAAAAGTTTTTAACATGGATGAACCCGCAAAATATGTATTATATATATATATACTGGTCCTTCATCTCTACAAATTCCTATTTTTTATTATTGCATCTATTCTTTTATCTCATTTCTTGTCACTATAATACTCAACAATTTTTTAACACAAGCATCCCTTCTTTTGTATAAGTATACTGACATAAAAGTCTTTATCCAAATCTTCTGCATATCATACCATCTTTTTCACCCATCTTGTTGTCTGCCCTTTACTCATAACCCAATTAAATACTATTTTGGCTATTCTCATATTATCCATAAATTGCAATCTACTGAACATTTTCATTTTACTTTTTTTACTCTCGTATAAAAATGTGACCATCTCATTTCTTCTTGAGTTGCCTCCTTTGCCAACCATATATTTGCATCTAGTGCATGTCTGCCTACTTCTCTTTTTACTTTTTCTAAGTAATCTAACACTCCTTTACTAATACATAATGCATCATTATCATAAGTTAACACTGCTATTTCCACTCCCTTCCATATAATTCTAGCTACATCATATTTATTATATTAAAACATTGTTAATTTCTTTATCAATCTCAATCTTTTTTTTGCTTCATTTATCAATTTTTTCTCCCATTCATCCAAACAATTTTTCTGATTACTTTAGATGATTCCCAAAATAGTTATACCTATTTACAACATTTAACTTTATATCCCCCAGTAAAAATTATTTCTCTTCTCTTTCCCCAGCATTTATCATTATTTTTTTTTCTTTAAAAGTAGGATGGAACTAAAGAAATGATGCCCTATTTCACCTAGTTTGTTTTTGTTATATTTGAGTGAAATAGAGAGAGCAATAGCAAGACTAAGAAGAGGGGTAGAGATATCATTAATAGAGGGAAAGAGAGTATACTCACCCTTGCGCATATCTTCAGTATACCTTTCATATCTTTCCTGTTTTCTGTACACTATCATCAGCAAATAAAAGACCTGATAGTATATATACTCCCTTTCCATCTATTAATGATATCTCTACCCCTCTTCCTAGTCTTGCTATTGCTCTCTCTATTTCACTCAAATATAACAAAAACAAAATAGGTGAAATAAGGCATCCTTTCTTTAGTCCCATGCTACTTTTAACTCTAACTGATTCTATATTTTCTAATTGATGTGTATAATAATTATTTTCATACAATCTCTTAATAAGATCCACTAAAGCTTCATTCATTCCCAAATTTACTATACTTACTTATAATATATATATGTTTGCTCTATCATATGCCTTCTCTATATTTATAAAGACCATATACAACTATATACATTGTGTGACTATTAATAAACTATCTCCTGTACAGCTATCCAATTGAAAACCTTCTTACATTTCTCCCATAATATTATTTTCTCCCATCCATTTTGTTACTCTTCCAGCAGCCATATATGCAAAAACTTTCTATAACATTGACCCATCTATAGTTGTTTAACTTTCTATGATCTTTATCCTTTCTTTTAAATAGTAGCATTACTCTTGTGTTATTCCAGCTATCTGGAAATTCTCTCTTCTGTGCCATCTTAATAATTAGATGGGTGACGGCGTTCTCTATAGGCTGACTATATGAACAAAAAAAACATCTTGTACCTGTTTGAATAAATTTTTCAGATATTCTCCAGTTAAGTGAAAAAATCCTTGGATTCAAATTCTACATTTTTGGGCATATAGATGTACTAATCACTAAACTCTTCTTGTACAAAAAATGTAAAACAAATTGATATAATTTAGATTTTTTTTAAAATAGGAAATTAAAATATCGAAGATTTGTATTTTGTATTTTTTTTTTTAATTTACTAACATTCGAAGTTTTCAGGAAATGATTTAAGGATATAATCTACATTCTTTTAATATTTCTTTAGCTGATTTCATCATTCAAATATATATTTATACAAGATATACAAGAAAAACTTTTGTAAAAGCTTTTAAAAGTTTTAAAAGCCTTTATTAGCTAAAATGCAGTACATTTCAAATTCTAGAGACGCTCTTTTAACTTGGAATGAATTTTTGTAATACAGATAATTAGAAAATGGTTTTTCCCCCATAAGGAAGTCTGTTTTGTTTTTTTTTTTCAAAGAGAATGAAATTTTTATTAATCTATTATTATTAAATAAAAACTTTTGAGTATGGATTTTTTATTCACTAATAGAAATAAAAGCTGTAATCGCAATTCTTTAGAAGAATGGCTGAAAAAAATCTGATTATATACAATATTATTTTTTTCTTTAAAAGAGAATTGTACACTGACGAAATGATGCGTTAAACAAAGATTAGATCAAAATTAAATTGAAAACGGTAAATATTAGTTAAATAATACAATGCACTTTAAACAAAATAAAAATGTTTAAATTCATTGTTAAACAGTAATTTAAGTAGAAACCTAAACAATGGTGTTTTATTATTGATTATGTCCAAATATTAATATATTTTACCAAGAAATGTTTAATTTGGACAAACATATGATGAAATCCAAACATATCCCAACTCGAGCAATACAATATGTTATCCAACGCCGCCGACGAATGTGGAGTCAAGTAGAAATTATTTAAATAAAGCAGTTCATATGGATAAATAAATGTATAATTACTTCAAGAATTTGTGCTTTTGTGAAATTTTACAACTCAAAAAGATTATAGACCTCCTTGTTTTATTTATGATTTTCCTGAGTAAGAATTTGAAAAGTATAAGTAGATGTTAAATCATTCTTTGTTATTTCTTTGGAGTACAATGTGCTTTTTATTGTTGTCATATCTGATCCTGCCTTCAGAAGTGGACTATTCCAGATTCCTTACCTGATTGGCTAGCATCCAGTTGCTATCCAACGGGATTAAAACCTTCACTGGGATTCGCGCACCGAATCCGCATGAAGGTTGTAATCCCGTTGGATAGCAATTGGGTGCTGGCCAATCAGATAAGGAATCTGGAATAGTCCACTTATGAAGACAGAGTCATATATGACAATTGTCAAATATAAATGATCAGAGTGCAAGCCACATTATTTTAAGTGTGTAAAACAATAATGGGTATATTATAGGGTATAAGTGAGTTTTTCTTTTAAAAAATTCAATATAATTTGATATTGTTTAAGATTAATTAAAAATACAAATAATCTTTTATTAATTTTATGGGCAGCTAATTAAATATAGGGAACTAGTTATCATTATTCATTCACAATTTTATTTTATTTGTTAAGAGTTTCATGGTATATTGTTAGAATATCTGCCTATCTGGAATTCGAATCCATATTAATAATTGAATAAATTATTGCTGTAAAATTCATAAGAACTTTATGCACCAAAAGTGGCAGATCTGGGCCACTACCCATAAATCATGGGCTCCAGAAACTGCCATCCTACAACTGCACTAACATAGCACATTTAAATCTATGTGGGGTAGGAACATTTTTTAAAGCATTATGATTTTTAAGCAAGTTTATGTTTTGTTTCTTTTTTAACTATAAAGTTAGATTAAAGTCAACTTGTTAACATTGCAAGCTAGTTAGTAAATACATATTTAATTATTTTTGCGAGATTCAAATTTCCTGAGCAGTCTGGTTGGTTCACTGCAATGTTCATTAAGCAAAAATATGATTGTAACTTAATGTTCCCTATGATTTTTATGCATATGGTTTATATTTAGCTTTATATACTCACTATTTTTTGTTCTGATTTTAATCAGAAAATGCTGCCTTATACAGAAAAGACAATGTTAATATATTAAAAATAGAGAGAATTGCATTTCACATAAGTATTTAGTGAAGAAAAAAAACTATATTTGTGACTTATAAAATGCACCTTTTTAATTTAAAAATTGTTCTTAGAAGTCAGAAAAAATATGAATTCTGATAATATTCAAAATATTCATCAATTATTTGTGTGTGATTTATTCACCTCTCTTAAATAAAATAAACAAAATCATAACTATAAAAAATTTTAAATATAAAAATGTGGCAGAAAAAAATACACCGTTTTGTCATTTCCTGTCGAGTTATAATAGACATTGTTGGCCATATCCAAAAATATTTTTTAAAATGTGCCATTCATAAGCAGTTTTTTATTTAGATACAATTCATTTATCATTGATCTTATTGTTTACTATGCCTTGCATTGTTTGGGGCAATAATTGTGTGACCACTATTAAATTCAAAGTTATAGATTATAGCCTAACCCTATCACTTTTATGCTCTAACTTTTTATGAATTTCCAAGCAATAAATCATTCAGTTATATATAAGTCCTACTTAATAATGAAATATTAAGTGTTTATTAATACAGCCATGTAACTAACAAAATAAATTCTAATAAATTTTCAAATATCTTCTTGAAGTCTAGTTGTACCTATCATTAATAATTATGAATCATTTGTATCTTTAGGCATTTATTATTCCAGAAATGCAATTTTTATTTTAAAACATTCTTACCAGGAAGTACTTTATCTTTTGACCTATGCATCAAATTTTGATTCAACAATTAATACTGAGTTCTGTAATATCTTGATTACTGCCTAGTTTATTACACTTCATTGAAAGACTAAAAACTTAACCTGATTGTGTTGCATTTTAATTTAAGATTATTTAATTAAATAATATAAATTGGTAAAATAAAATATGCTGAACATGCTTCTTCCCCTCCCAAATGTAGAGATATGCAATGGTTTCTTGTTATTATAAATCTTATCATCTGACTACATCATATGACTTTCACTTACATATTGCTGTTATAGAAGCATAATTATCATCTCTGTGCCACCTGTTGTAAGGTTGAGTAAGTAATAAGAGATGCCAGATAATACTGATTATTAAATCCCCATCCTGTGTTGCTCTATCTAATAGCCCCAGACTATAGGTTTTGTTTTGAAGATTAAAATAGCATAATTTTCACTATCTCTATGCTATTTTCTGTAAGGTTTTAGTAATTAATAATATAGTTTCCAGACTGATAGTGCTTATTAAATCCCTATTTTATGCTGTCACATCCAATGTCTCCAGACTAATTTCAGTAATGAAAGCCATAAGCTTGAAACTAGTCTGGGGATATTGGATAGAACAGTATGGCATATGGATTTAATAAGCAGTAACATCTGGCATCTATTATTATTTGCTAAAGCTTACAGAAAGTAGCAAAGAGATAGTGAAAATTATGCTATTTTAAATCTTCAAAACAAAACCCTATATATAATAATTTTCTGAGTAGAGTTATGAATACAGTTCAGTTGCCTTTACCTAATATAGTATGTAGAAATAAAATGACTTACATAATTCTGAATAATTTATCATTTGGATAGTGATGAGAGAGAATGCTTCACTTTATTAAAATTGTTTAATTTCAAGGAGTTGAATGTATATATAAACAGTAAATCATTAATAAAATTTAAAAACTGGTGATGCATATTAAATAATATCAACAATGGTTATAAATAAATGATAATGTCATTTACGCAGTAAGACTAAAAATATGAGAAGTGTTTCGAGTGAAATAAGTACTAGTACAAACTATGATATAATTAATATATTACAGAATTTATAATACTGTTATGTGATATGATTTTGATATAATGTAATATTAAATAGATTTTTAATGACAGTTGAAGTTTCTCTTAGACAAGTTACCCTTTTCTTTTGCTGACATCATTATATATCACAATAAAATCATATACCTTTTATTCTTTATTAAATACTTGAGGAAAACTAGGCACTGTTCACAAACCTGGAGCCTAATTGTAAATATAGGGAATTTGAACTCAAACTTTCAAACACTCACCAACTATCCACACTAATTGGTGGGTGCTTGAAAGTCTGAGTTCAAATCCCCTATATTTATTCTTTATTATAAAATTCATTTTTTCAATTGTCATTTATTTTTCTCTTCTATTTTAACAGAAGCTGTTTAATTAGTCCTATATTCTGCTTTCATAAAATAAGCACATCGTTTGCAAAATTTTTGAATGCCTCTAAAAGAGATATCAATTTGTTTTTTAAAAAACAAATCACTTTATTTAATTTTTAATTTTAAAATTTGTTATTATAGATTAGAAAGATTTGCATATAATATAATAAATTTAAGAGTTGCATTATTATTTTAAAAAATGCATTTAAAATGTTTTATGTATATACCACAATGCAAAAAGCAAAATGTTTTATTTATTAATAAATGCTATAGTTTTAATAAGCAGTTTTATATCAAAGGAAATATAATGTGATTTTGCTTATTTAAAATAATTATTTGCTTGTTTTAATATTTTATTCACATCCAAATGTATTGAAAAGTTTCTTCTAAAAAAGTATTACTTTCAGATGTTTTATATTTTATAATTGATATGAAAGTCTGATTAAAAATTATTTATTTTTAATATTTGCTTACATGTTGTTAATGTGTATTTAATATTTTCTGAGGAAATTATAAAGGATTCCATCCCCATTATAAATTAGATTATTTAAAAAATATCTATTGATTATTAATTTATTCACTTATTATTATAATATATCATTAAGAGAATTAATAAAATATTGTTATTCAACTTTAAAATGTTCCATGATACATATGAATTTAAACTGAAATGGAACAAATAAACCAGTGTTAAAAATAAAATTAAAATAAATCAAGACAGATGAAAGAATATTCTGTAAAAATGTGAAAATCAAAAATAGAATGGGATAATGGAATATCCAAAATTGAAGTTAGATAAATAAAGAGTGATACCTTTAATGATATTTATTTTATCAGAAGTAATGGAATTGAGCTTTGATCCAAAAATCTTTAGCTCTTGACTTCATATTACCTATGAATTCTCACTTTGTTATAGTAATATAAATATTGATATTTCTCCTATAAATATAAAATCCAATCGTTTTGGTGAGCTAGTTATACCTATATTAAAACAGATTAATGATCATTAAAGTTTATAACACTAATTGATATAAGAAAGCTTTTGTTATCTTCATCATTAATAAAATGTAGATACTCAAAGTAAATAAATAATTTTTTAAAAATTATTATGTAAAGGTTATTTATTCATTTCTGGATAAAAAATTTCTAAGGCTGAATAAATTTTTATATAGCTTTGATTATAAATGTTTGAATTTTAGAAGGATTCTCAACTGAGTAGTGCAATTAAAAATATTGATCTGCCACTGCCACTGCACTGACTGCATATCACCTATTCTTTGAATCAATTTACCATATGGCTATTTAAACCATTGGTTTACATTTAAATATTTATTTAAACCAATTCATGTAGATGTGATTTTCCTTGAATTATTAAAAAGTATATATCTAGTCTGTGAATAATCCAACTGGTACAGATGACATTTATTACTAAAATCATTGATTATTGTCTTATTCCATATAACATTAAAAATAAAATACCCTTTAGTCTAAATACAATATCAATCATATATGTTAATAACTTTATTATTTGCAATTATTGTTTACAGCAATAAATTTTCCAGAGAATTTCAAAATAACAATATTGAAGCAGTTATAAATCCCTAGACCTGCATTTGAACTTTGGAGATAGATTGCTCCCACCTCTATGTTTTTACTGTCAGTATAACAATTCCACAAATAAAAATAATGGAAGTTCATCTATACATTTACTTGAGAAAGATGGCAAGAGTAGTTAAATTTGCTTTTGCACTTCTATTTATTAACAGTTGTGCCACTGTTCTGCATAGTATTAATCAGATAAGTGTAAGATTATCAAAACATGTTAATATGTTGTTTTTCTGTAATTAAGCAAAAGAATTTTTAATTACAGATATAATTAATTAAATTCCCAGATATTGTGTATTATTAATTACAGATATTTACTGACTTCATTGAAAAAATTAAAAGACTGAAGTGGAGTTGGGCTGGACGTATTGCTAGATGAGATGATAATAGATGGACAATTGAAATCTTAAACTGGATTCCAAGAGATTGTAAAAGACTCAGAAAGAGACCACATGTGAGATGGATGGATGAAATAAGAAAGTGTGCATGGATGATGTGGAGAAGAGAAACTAAAAGATCAGAGAAGATGGATTGAACTTGGAGAGACCTTTATCCTGCAGTGGATTGATAATGGTTGATGATGATAATGAATTATAAAAAAAATTAATTTAGTTAGTTATATTTTTTAAAACTTACAACTGATATGTATATATATTAATACTTTAATGTAGTTATCATTATTATATAAATGGGTGTTAAATTTTGCATTACATTAAACTATAAGTTCAAATAATTCATCATTGAAATCCAGAATAATAGTTCATCATTGTAATCCAGAATAATTCTAAGTAATTCTGAGGTTTATGTCATCTCATTGCTCTATATTAATTATGCTATTTGATTTTATTACTAAATTTTATTTATTGTTATTGATTTGACCATTTTTAATCTGATTTTTATCTTGTATGTTTCAGGACAAGTATAGATTGAGGAACTCAGAAGCTAAAATTTCCTGTAACAGTTTTCAGATGTGGATCCAAATATTTTTTTGTTCATTTGGGTAAATGGAATATTGTGTTCAACTTTCTAAGAGAGTGTTATCTGTATGATTAATTTAATAAAGCCAGATCATACTCATTCTTAGGTTAAAAAACAATTATTTACAACCCCCTCCTTTAAACCTAAGCAGATTGCATCAGTAAGAACTAACATTTTCACTTTTTTTTTCTCCAATATTGTCTCCATTAAAAATCTAAACACAAGATTAATGACTTTAAAAGACAAGGGCTGCCACTCTTATCTTTGACCTAATTTCTAAATATATAGGTCAATCTAAAGCATTTTGATTTAGGAATGTGAAGCTATTAACTACTTCACTGATTAGGTCCACAATTTCTATACAAACTAACATACATCAAATCTTTCAATTTACAATGAGTCGGTATGAAGTTCTTATAATTAGAAATCTTTCTTTAAAAAAGTATACTATAGTTCAAATATAATTGAAATAATGTCTTTTTTGTCAAATCTCTAATATTAGCATAAAATTCCTGGTATACCTCTTATTTATAATGCTACAACTTTTTTATTATATCAAAATTGACAATAATTATATTATTTACAGGTAATAATGTGTTAAATATTGCAGTAATATAATTGGTTGTTCTTAATATTTTGTAGCACCTATGTAAAATTCATTCCACAAACAATTATATCTAGAATCTATATTACCTACATTCCTTAAATTTGTTCAGAAACTAAAATTTGTTTTTAAAAAAAAGTAAAGTATTTTTTCCTGGTTTAAAAGTAGGATTACACAAACTATTCTGTATTTTTAATAATATATTTGATTGAATTATAAATCTTGTTAAAGATGTTATTGTTAAATAGAATGGTTAAAAGAATTTTATTAATATTTTTGATATTAGTATCATTATTAAATTTTATTTTTAATGCAAATATAAATAATTATATTCTTTACTGTCAGAATTATTTTATTTGTAAGTTCATGAGTATTACAATATGAAATTGTTTTCTTTATTAATATTGTTTTATTTACTAAGGCAATAAACCCTAATCATGTGCGGTTGAAAATATGAAGATAGAGACTTCTACAGATTTTAACCACAAGCTTATGCATTGGTACATAATTGAATATTAGAATTCCAATTTTAAAAATATCTCAGTATTATATGATTATTTATATGATAAGTTTGGAAATGTTTTTATATAATATTAATATTATGTTTGCTTTATTATTGCCAAATTTGATTCTAAAGTTATCAGCAATATATCATAAATATTTTAAGATCGTTTTTTTTTTTAGTTATAAATTTTTAGGCTTCAAAAGTTTTATATTTAGTTTCACTCAGTATGAATAAACCTTTAGATTGTATAAAATAATTATCATGAAAGTTACATTTTTCTGTTAGTACTACAGAACATTAAAGTTGATTTTATTAACATTTAAGACAATAAAGCCATTTACTCAATCTTAAGAGTTTTTTTTTTTTTATTATTATTATTATTATTATTATTATTATTATTATTATTATTATTATTATTATTATTATTATTATTATTATTATTATTATTATTATTATTATTATTATTATTTTTATTATTATTATTATTATTATTATTATTATTATTATTATTATTATTATTATTATTATTATTATTATTATTATGATGATGATGATGATGATGATGATGATTAATAATAATAATAATAATAATAATAATAATAATAATAATAATAATAATAATAACATTTAAATGCTCATTTTTAACCCAGTAATAAGCTTAAATGGTTGTTTTCTCCATATTTTTCTTCAGCTATATTTAGCAATGAAACAAACTTATTCTCCATTAATTTTTTATGTTTTGACAAATTTCGTTAAAAGTCATAAGTTTTAAAAAAATGGTGATCTGAAATATAAAATATCCACTTTACAAATTAAAAAGTAATAAACAGAAGTAAATAATCAAAACAAAAGATTTTACTTCAGACTTCTAACTAAAAGATTGTCTTTAATGAAAAAAAACTTTCTTTGAAATAATGAAAATCAACCTTTAATTGCAAGAAGAAGAAAAAATAAGAAGTTATTGACAAAAGATGTATTCTATTTTACAAAATTTTCAGTTGATAATTTTATTTTAGAACAAATTTATTCAAACAAAAGTTAAATTTAAACATTACATACTTACAGCAAAAATAAAAACCATGCCCCAAAAATGTAATATATTGAAGGCAATATTATTACTGTATACTTCTGGTGCCAAAATTTCTTATCAAAGCTAATAATTATATCATTTTTTAAAATTGTTTTATTCAATTCATTACAAAATAAGTGCGCATATTTCAAACTGCACATTTATTAAACAATATTAGATTGTCTATTTGTTACTGAATGTTTATTGCTAATGAATGAAGATGCTTTATTTTTACATTATTTTGCAAGCTGTTCACATTATTTTGGGATTAAAACATGACCAAATAATCTTTCATGAGTCAAAAATACTATTGATACCATAGTATCTATTTAAGCTTTATCATATTCATATATGTGAGTTGTTTTAATCTAATGTTTGTTCTAGATTCACTATAATAAACTTAAGAGCAATTAAGTTTCTGACTATTGAATTAAAAATGGATGGATATTTTTTAAGCTCTATTTTATCTTTGCTATTGTTTATCAATTGATTTAATATAGTTGGTGAACAAAATTTACATTGGAGTCTTTTTCACATAATGTCTTCATTACTGTTGAAATAGAACACGAAGTGCTTTCCATGATTTATTATCTGTAATTTGATTTCTATTACATTTTAGCCTATAAGGATAATCACTTTATATGTTTAAACATTATATATCTGTTAAAGCCCATATATTTATCAATATTATCTCTTCTTTAACTTAATTCCAATTTGTGCAAGGTGTCTGTGTAAAGATCTTTTAAAACCTACATATTTATATTCTGGATAGATAACTGATTTAGAATTGACATATCTCTAACATTATTAGTCTTAATTTCTATAGTATTGTTAGATTTTATGAACAAATCTAGATATTTGATGCATTTTCTATTTTCATGTTCAATAGACCAATCGAATAATGAATTATTAGTCAATTTTTTAATAAAATCAATTTTGGTGGACAGCAAATAAAAAAACCATCAATATACCTCATATATATAATGTTATTATCATCATTCAATACAGGTTGCACAATTTTTAAAACATTATTTACTGTCAGACAGATTCAAACCACTTTCTAAAATTCTCATTGACTACAATTATTTCATTTTATAAAATTAATATGAGATAATAATATTCTGATTAATCTAAATTTAGAGTATCAATAATAGGCTTTTTTTCTTTTCTTCCTCAAAATTCTTTCTAATTAAAAATTTTCAAAAAATCATGAAGAAGAATTTTAATGAGGAAAAGATAAAAATATTCTTAATGTTCTTATTTGGATTAGTCAGGATATTACTACTTCAATTCATTGGTCAATTTTATAAATAGGAATAGTCATGGCCAATGGGAATTTCAGAAAGTGGTTTAATCTGTTGCCTGACAGTAAATAATATTGAAAAGATTATGCAGCCTTTCATGAATTGTGATAATAAATTATATACATAGAACATATTGATGATCTTGTTATTGCTATCCACCAGAAATGATTTCACTTTTGGAAAATTGACTGAGACTCCACAGTTAAAATGGTCTATTGAACATAAGAATAAAAAGTGCATTAAATATCTAGGATTTGTTAATATAACCTAACTAAACTATGGCAATTAAATCTATTAAGAGATCATTAACTCTAAATTCTTTATTTATGTTTGGGTTATAAATATTTAAGTTTCAATGCTTTTTTTAACACAGAAAGTACAATTTGCATAATTTTGATATAAAGGTATTAGTAAATAGATAATCAGTTTAATAGTTATGAATTACACCAGATACACATTGTTTGAACATGTTAAGTGATTTCACATAGTTTAAATTATAATTAAAATCAAATTATAGGTAATAAATTATGAACGACTCTTCCTTATATAAGTTCTACTCTAACAAATATGAATTATGTGAAAAAGTCTATAATGAAAATTGTCAATCACCAGATACATTAAACCACTTGATTAGCAATAGTGAAGATAAATTGGATTATAAAGAATAACCATGCATTGTTTATTCAATTAACTTTCAGATATCAAATTGCTTAAATGTTTACTACAATGAATCTAGGACAAACAACAATGTAAGACTAAACATAATCAAATTAAAATAGATCATATGGTATCATCAGTATTCTTGGATCATGAAAAATGATTTAGTCATGCTTTAATTCTAGAGAAGTACATATGGTTTGCAGTGAAGTCAATACCAATATAGGTAAAAATAAAGAGATTTCCTTTATTAATAATGGAAATTTAAAGATAAACCACTAATCTAATAATGTTCAGTTAAGTGAAGTTTGAAACATGCATCCTTAAAGAGACAATTTTGTATTTTCATTTGGAATTGTAACAAATGTAATATTTATTTATTTTTAAAAATAATATGACTATTACCTTAGATAAGGTTATTTGGAAAATACATCTAGATTATCTTTAGTATTTTCAAAGTTTTTTTTCCCAGATGAACGGTGTTAATATTGTTTTTAATGTAATATTAGAAAACAAATATTTAATAACTTTACAAAAAATTATAAATAAGTAAATAACTTCTACATAAACTTATTTTTCTGTTTTTACAATGCCAACAAAAACCTAGGTTGTGTAAATGCAGAAATATGCTTTTTCCTGAGAAAGAATGAATAGTCTTTGTTTTCGCTTGGATCATCAATAGCTGTTAATATATAGATACTTGAATCAGAATTAAAGTCTCAACCTATTAAATGATTTCTAACCATTAAAATAATAATATTTTTTTTAATTTAAGTAGAATATTTTTTTTAATTTAAGTATTTATTTTCAAAAAATCATAATATATTTCTGCTGTTGAGGATATTTTAAGCTTAATTGCAGTGTCAATAATACATTGTGTCAATACCACCTAAAATATGAAAAGCTTTATTTTTACGAATTATAATGACATGGTAATTCAATTTGTAGTGAAAGTGTGATTTGGTTTAGTGATCTAATAGTCGACACTAGGACTAAAAATTCGTGAAATGACTTTCTAACCAAGAAAATAAAAAGAGAAGTAACTTTGATTAACTAAATAAAACTAGTGAGTTGAATATGTTACTATGGTGCTTAAACATCATATGACTTTTTATTTATATATCTACTAGTTACCCATATAGCTATTTAATTAGCTAGCTATTGATATGTTCATCTATCTGCTATCTATTTTAAAAAATAAATGAATGACTTTATTACTCAAGAGTTCATAAGAAATTTGAGCACTGAAAATGCCAGTACTGGACTTGATCGCAGGATCTTATACTCCAGAGGCTAATATTCTATTATAACACAACATCACAAAGCAGCTTATATTCATTTATATAGCTAGACATGAGTAATTATGTTTATAGACCACTATTAGTGTGTTGGGATAGTTATAGGTAATCATTATATTAAACAATATTTATAAATAACTACAATAATGCATAAGATGCTTTAATTTAAAACAACTTTATTTTTTGTTTAAATAAAATAAAAACTTTTTTTAACTTTTATCAAAAAAATTTTATCATAATTTTAACTTTTATATAAAAATATATATATTATTTCAAAATTTGGAATTTATGGATTATTTTTTAAAAATAACCTTCATCTTTTTTTAAATATATATATATTTTAATCTATATTACGTTTTAGCTTTATTTATTTGAATAACTAATAAATTATTATTCTCTGAGGTAAACATAAAAAGTAAAAAATCAATTTTATTTAAAGAATTATTGTTTGTTTTTGACTCAAATAAAAAATAAACAATGTTTTTAAACCATAAATTTAATTTTAAGACAAAAATAAAAGTTTATAATAAAGTAAATCAAAATTTGAAATTTATGATTTTTATTCTTTTAATTTTAATATATATATACTTTTTTTTTATCTTTTTAAAAAATTCAATTTATTTTTTTACTTTTATTTATTTAAAAAAACTGCAAATTATTGTTACTCCAAAACAAAGATCCAAAAACAATCAGCTTAAATAAAATAATATTTTCTTTAAAATAATATATATATAATTACAGACTATTTAAAAATTATCGCAATTATATAATTTAATTAGTAATAATAATCAGCATTAAGCTAATGCACATGCGCTTTGTGGATTTTAACAATAAATGAAGACTCGTTTTTCAAATACATCGCGCTATATAAAATAAATATCTTATTTACATATAATTTAATTAGGTTTTAACAGTCAGGGCCACTATGTAGTATGCATATTGTGTGGGCACAAAAGCACTTCACTACTGGAGTGCCAAGAAACCAGGATAATTAATATTTATATGTAAATAGAATTGTTTATATTTTCAAATCATTTCATCATTAGAAATACATTCTGAGTATAAATATTTTTTATTTAAATATAAGAGGAATAATTCTTTACTTAAACTTATTTGTGACAATTACCTAGGTTTCAAATATATACTGTTGTCATTATGCTAAAATGAACAGACCAACACCATTTTGTTTTGATAATTAATAAAACTTATATGTAAATGTTTAGATTTCTGAATCATTTTATTTGCAGAAACACATACTGGTTGTAATTATTTATTATTTAAATTGTAAGAGAAATCTTTATTTAAATTTATTGTGGTAGTTGTTCTAGCCTCAAAGTATATTTTATGTATATATATCACAGGCCAATGCCCTTTTGTCGCTATAATTAATAAAATTTATAAGCAAATAAAAATGTTTAGATTTTTCAATCATTTTTATTAAAATATCGTAATTTATATAAAAAGTAAGATATTATTAATAATTTACTTTAAAATAAAACTTATTTTTAAAATATTGCCTCATAATTATAGTAATTCTGTGAATTATGAAATTAGTCAAGCATTGGTGGTCGAGAGGTCAGCAGCAGCTGCTTTACAAGCAGTTTTCCCGGGTTAGCGAGTTCACTTCCCGGCTGATGCTATGACACATGAGGGCAAAAAAAATTATGAAATTATCTTTATCAATAATATTTTGCAAATTTTAAATCTGTTGTTTACTTGGGGGTATTAGTAGAGTATCTGCCTCTGAAATGTCAGGTCTGGATTTGATTCTGGGTTGTGCTAACATTTTTTAAGGGTGTTATCTTTCTTTTTTCTGTTATTATTATTTTGTATGATCTTTTTATGTTTTATTAAATAGCTTTTTCCATTTTTAATGATGATATTATCTGTTTTTTTAGATGGTGTAATATGTTTTATTAAACATCCTTTTCTTGCATGTGTTCTTTAATTAAAAACTCGCAATTGATTCATAATCCACACTACAGTTCAAATCTAAAAAAAACAGAATGAGTAAAAAAACTATTTTAAAAAAGATATTAGTGCATGCTAAATTATTTAATTCTTAATAAATTTCAAAAAAAATTATTATTGAATGAAAACAAATGAAAGTATTTTACTGCAATAAATAGTCTATTTATATATTTATAAACCAATTATTTATTCTCTTCTTAATAGAAAACATAAACTAGTTTTGTATCAGAGAGATTTGGATTTAAAAATAATGAATGGATTTGGAAAACTAAAAACTTTTTTTAACAAGTGTTAAATGAAAAACAAGAAGGTGTTAAGGGGATTAAGTTATATCAACTGATTTTATTTAAAATTGGCCTAGTTTGGTGATCCTAATAAACTATAAACAGTTAGGAAAAGTTAAAATATTGAAATATATACTATATAATAAATTATAGGTTTTGATAGTGGAATAATACTGGATAACAAATTAAATAATAGTGTTTCTGTAAATATATTATTATTGAAGATAATTTTGTTAATAGGAAATGTGAATAAGTTTATGCATGAAAGATTTTCAATGGGTTTTCAAATTAACAACTGTTCTTATTGAATTACTGACCTGCTGGTTAAAGTTGATCTAAATATTGATTGAGAAAAAGTAATGGAGATAGGCCAGATGTCAAGCTGTCTTTGCTATGAAGGATAAAGCTTACAAAGAATCATATTCTAGATATACATAATATTTTTTAATAACCAGGACTTATATATTATATAATTACTTATATAATAGCAGAACCAGTCCAAGAAGAGGAGGGGAGCAGTACAATGTTATTATTACTGTTATTTTAATTTTACATGTAAAGTGATTTATTTAAAAAGATTTTAATGGCAAGTGTCTAATTAATATGTTTTCATTTAGCATGTGTTTTATTTTCTGGGTTATTATCTAGAAATAAATTAATAAGACATTTAAGGTATTTACTGACATGGTAACCACTCTGTTGTCAAATACAGTTAGATGTCAGCCCATTTTAATTGTCATTTGTGTTATTTACATTTCATGAGCACAGTTTGTGCCATCTCTTGGTCACTTTTGGTCGCATTTTCTTCATTTTAGGCTTATTTTATAGGAAATTTGAAATTTAAAATTTTAGTTCTAAAAAAGTCTGCATATGGTGATATATTTTTTAAAAAAAATCAATTTTCATTGCTGCATATTAGTGTTTAGGCCAGCCTCTTTTCTCTGATTGGATGACTGCCAACTCTGGAAATTGTGCCACAGGTATTTCTAAATAACAAAGTCTGAAATCAAAACACAATTTTTACACATTTGTAATTGATTTTGAACATAAATAAATATATTCATCATAATTTTTTACATTCATAATTAAGATTTTACATTACTTTATTGAAATATAAAGTTTGATTCAAAAAAATTTACATTTTACAAGAAAAATAAATGTGGAAAAGGGACCATTCTTCAAGACAAGTGGTTGACCACTCTACTGACTCTAATTAGCATATCAGACATTTTTAAATGACAAAGTCAGAAATCAAAACAAAATGTTTTACACATTTGTAATTGATTTTGAATGTAAATAAATATATTTACCTTAATTGTTTACATTCATAATTAATATTTTACATTACTTTATCGAAATATACAGTTTAATTCAGAAAAATTTAAATTTTACAAGAAAAATAAGCATGGGAAAGTGACCACTTTTCAAAAAAAGTGAATAACTTTGACTATTACAGAACTAAATAATGAGACACCAGTGTTCACATAGATTGATTGAAATATAATTCTTTTGTTTTACCACTGGCTATTTTTTAAATGTTTTTCTTATTATTTTTTTTCAGTTATTAACATTTTTAATTTTTCATTACATTTAATTAATTTGAATCTAAAATTATTCAATTTTTAAAAGCTGAATTGAAACAATTCTGTGTGTTTTAGATTAATATTTTATCAATAGAAACCAATTGGAAATGAAACTGACAAATAATTGTTCTCAGATTTAAGTAATGGACCAATACAAAAATTAGACAAAGGTTTTAGAAGTTGATGTTGGCATCTAAAGGGTATGACTAAAGCTATATTTTCAAGTTTTTATGCAAAAACACAGAAAAGTGTCTTTTAATTTACAATTTTTATTTCACAGAATGGGGAGGGAGTAGGATTTTCCTTGCACAAAGGTATTTCTTAATCATGTGGTGACTGTGCTAACAGTCTTTCTATTATGTAATATGGGTTTTTTTTAATGTTAGTAAGGTCAAAGTTATATTGTGTGGAAATATATATATATTTATTTGTTTATATGAATTAAGTGTTGTGTTCTCTACAGAACATTCTTCTATTCACCTGGAAAAACATAATACTCTTATTCTTGATAATATATGACAAAAAAAATAAAACTTCTCTACAAATTTATTGTTCATCTAAAAGTTGGTATAATTGTACTTTAAAAGAGTTGTCATTCTTTTAATAATGAATATCCTGAATTTACATTGTTTGATGATATAATGCATTCTAAACATGGTTATGGCTACTTTTGTTTTAAAATATCTTATAAATTAAACAACATCAATTGAAGATAATCCACATTATATTGCAATCATAATTGAGGTAGCTAATTTTTATATTTGTAAATTCCCAATGCAAACTGATCCTACTCTCCTTTTCCAGATTTTTCTACATTCTCTGTATTTATAGAAGTTTTTAATTTTCATAATAGTCTTTAAATTGAAAGAATATTGATTCTCTTTTCTTGTGCTAATTGTAATTTAAATATTTAAATGTTTTGAACATTTAACCAAGAAAAGGTAATGTTGCGTTTATTATTGTTATAATTTGCTGAACATACTTTTGACATTGATGGTTAGAATTATAGCACTCATATTTTGTCACAGGAAGCAATACAACATTTAAATAAAGTGTGTGATATGTAAATGCTCTATTTACATATGCCATTTCTCTCATCAGAGAATGCAGGATTCTTTTTTGTTTATAATGTGTGGGTTATTAGTGATGAATTATATATTTTTTGAATTTACACTTCCTATTATCCTACTCAGAGCAAATTAGAGGGTTTTTTGCTTATATTGCATCCTGTGGCCAAATATAAATGCTATGACTCTGACCATCAATGCTGAAAGCATGCTCAGCCAATTATATCAATAATAAAAAACAGCATTACTTTTTCGTGGTTACACATTCAAAATGATTAAATATATAAATTATAATAGTCTTTAATGAGGTGTAAATGAAGCTCTAGAACATTGTCAACTTTTAAAATAGTTGGATTTAAACAACATGAATTTATTTTATTATTCCCAGCAAAAAAAACATTCCATTCAGGAACACTGGATTACAGAAACAATTTCTAATTTATACTTTATTTTGACAAAAATGATTTGCTATTAATTGTGAATTGACATTGAATCATTTCCACTATAGTAGCATAAATGAAGAATTAGCATGAAATCCACCTTTCTTTAACTAAAAGTTATCCTGATCTAGAATGGAAATAACTAGATGTCAATATACTGGATATTCTGAAAAGAATATTAATAGAAACTTTCCAATTTCCTGTTGCTGTTGCCAGAAAGTCCATCTTTTTGTAAATATTGAAAGCAATTCATTCCAAGTTGAAACAAAACCAGCAGTGATGTTTATAATAAAAAAAAATGTTTACTTAGGATCTGGATATTGGTGCAAAAACTTTTAAAAAACCACTGGATGATGCTAGAAAACAAAAATGGAGGGATATAGTGAAGAAAACAACACTTTACATGACCTAGCTGTAAGACCTGGTCTCTTTTATGAAAGCTTGGTGGATATAAAAACTACCTCTAAAATCAAAACTATTGTTATTACTAATGAATTTTGCAATCTTATGTAGCAGACTTTAGATTGAGAAAGTAAAAAAATTATCACTAGAACAGAATTGTGAACTTTTCCTTCACAATGTTCTACTAATACCAATCTGATAAAATCTATAGATGATGTGAACATTAACTTGGCCTTGTTTATCTTAGAACAGGAAAAGTCCCAGAAGCATATAGTATACTTTCAGAATTTTTAAATAATTTAAAATATAAAGACAAAAAAAAAAAAAAACTATTCAGCAACATAATTCATACAGAAATTATTTAAAAAATTGGCATAAATACAAAACTATAGCAGTCTTAAACTTGAATAAACCTAGCAATGATTCAAAACATTATTACCCAATATCATTACTGTGTTCCTTACATGCTTTTTAAAAGAATCATATTAGCTCCATTTTTATCAACAGATGAGAGTATCTAGTTGAGCAGCTGGATTTAGATAAGGAAGAAACTGCTGTGAACTAATTTTATGTTTAACAACTCATATTGAAAGAGGCTTTCAAAAGCAAAACATCTGATTATGATTTTGTTTGGAAAAATGATCATCTTGTAAAAGTTTCTAAAAGTTCTTAAATGCAAGAAAACTATTAATTTATTTGACAAAAACTCTCCAATTGGAATAGTAAAATGATACTAAATAATAATTGTAGTAAATACAAAGAATTTACAGAATAATCTTCTACATCATTCAGTTCTCCCACCTATTTTATTTATTATATTCATCAATGATCTTTCCAAAACAAAACATAGAATATTAATTTATGCTGCTGCCATTTATTTGGTTTATCAAAGAAGTTTTTTTCTCAAATTATAAAGTTTTTCAATAAAAATTTGAAAAGAGTGAAAATCTTTTTCCAAGATTGGGTTTAATCTCAATATAACCTTTTGTAATAATAGACTGAAACAGAATCTACTCCATGCTATTTATGACTAACCTTGTACTGTAGTCTAACTTATTTTTTTATTTAGCTTAAGGTTAGATCAAAATTAATTTATAGAAATAATCTCTTTGGAAAACTAACTGGCACTACTTGGGGTTGAGATGCAAATATTTTATGAATACTCTGACCATTAGTATATTCTTCTGGAAATTATTGTGATTCTATTCAGAGAAAGATTCCATCACAAACTTCTAGATGCTGAATTAAATATTACCATGAAAAATATCATTGGTATACTGAAGTATGCTTCCTTGCAATGGATTACTGTCCTTTTACATAATCTTCTGCAAGATATAAGAAGAGAAGTCATTTTGCAGAAATATATAAACAAAATTTCTTTAGTAGATTGAACATTTTAATAAACTAACATAAAGTTTCACCAATTAAGACTCATTTCAAATCAAGATTTCATTTTTGGTTTTCAACCAAGAATTTATAATGAAATAATTATTATGTAGAAAATGAAATTCTTATAATGTTTCAAACAATTTTTCCCCCAAATCTAACAATAAACTCACTCAATTTTATCTTTCTAAAAGAAATTGGAGCCTTATCAACAGATTCAGAACAACCAATAGTCATAACACTTATCCGCTTCATAAATGAAATTTGTTGATCACATGATCTATGCAAATATAAACAAACACAAATTATAAACCATGTAGTTCTGCTGAACTATGGTTACAGTGGTAAAATTAAGGGCTTAATGAAACTACTACTGAATATATCTTCTGGGTGGAATTTTTACAAATTTTTTATGATATTTTGTTAACAGTTAAGTTGTCCAAAAACATGCATGTGCTAAATAATAATAATTTATATTAATGAATCTTAATAGTAAATGTTTTTGGTTTGGTTTGTAATATGAACCATAGTAAAATTATGTTTTTAAATCCATAAGAACAAAAAAAATAGAACCATGACATTTTGAATTTGCAGATACAAATAGTAATAATAAAATTAGAAAAACTAATTTTTTTCTTTCGTTTTGTTTTCCAAATTGACAAAAGTATATCAGCCTGAAAAAATATAATTTAGCTGTCAAAAATAAAAATAAATACGTTAAATAATATTAACTGTTATCAATGAAGATTAATAGTAAATATTTTTTGTTCTATAATAAATAAATTTACAAAAAAAATAGCATCACGATATTTTTGAAGTTGTGATTAAAATTATAATTTATAAAATATTAATAAAATTAGAAAATTATAATTCTTTTCAGATTGATAAAAATATATTATCTTGAAAAAATCTTTAATTGAAATTAAATATTCATGATAAGTTATGGATAAAAATAGAATACAATAAAGAGCTACAATTAGATAAAAAGTTGAAGTTCTATTCAAAAACAATATCATAACATCAACAAGATGATATATGTGGAATAATTTTATTTCACAGATTGGTTTTTATTGTCATCAAAAAAAATTTCACATTTAACTTTTTATTTTATCTTTTTACTTTTATTCTTTTTTTTCTGGATAGTATGTAAATACTTAATAATTGTCAAAAATAAAATAATGAATGAAAATCTACTTCATCTTTTGAAAAATCTTTTCATATTTTATTTTGATTTTTTGATCAAAATATTTGTTAAAATTTTTTATGTGTTTAAAAAATAGATATAAATATTTGCCATCAGAATAAAGGTTTAGCATTAACATTAACTTACTAAAATTTCATAAAACATATGAACAAAAACATTTGAAAAAGACAAATCATCTTTAAGATGCATTTCGGTCTAATCAGTACTTTTCGGTAGATGAGGTCACAAATTCTTTACCCATGTCTATATCACCTATTTAATATTTATTTATAACTAATATAGAAATGTGAGTGCAAGAAATTTAATCACTTGTTATCCAAATTGCAATATAGTATTGAACCGTTTTACATATATATGCTTCAAATATATTGGCATTTGGTAAAATTTAAAAAAACTTTAAAAAGGTCATTTAAAAATTGCATTTAAATTTTCTATTTTAGTTAGTATAATTTATTTTTTAAAACATACAATGAAAGTTAATTTTTTGTTTCAAATTAACTATTTAATTAAAAGTAAAGGTTAAGATTGGAGGAAATAAAAAAATATTTTAAGATTACTAATTCTGGTAAACAAAAATTAAGAAATTCCAAACGTTAAAGATTACAATCAGTAAAACCTTTGTAACTCTAATTAAAGATGGCAGACAATTTATAGAAGAAAAAAAGACTTTGTAACTAAAAATTTAATAAAGAATGTACAAGATTATCAACTTATACATTCTGATAAAATATATGTGCAGAAAACTAAAAATCTGGTTGAAGGTACAAAAAGAAACAAATAGCTTTGTGCTGAATCTTTTGCTGGCTTTGTCATGTATGGATAGGTGAGATGACAGAGCTAGATGCAGATCCTATTCTCTCAATGTGATAAATACCCCATCCAAAATATTCATAGCCTGACACAATGTGTCAGGTGTGAAATTGGAGTGTGTGGACATTTTCTTTCACAATAAAGTTGTTACTCCCAAACCTTCATGTCAAACCATTTATTGCAACTGACCAGGCATGTAAGGGAATGTCAACAAAGCGAAACTAGTTAACTTCAATGAGCTCTTCAACTCAAGAAATAAACATATACTACAAAACTTACTGGTAAGATTATTCATACCTGATTTGTGACTAAATTTAGTGTTTGCAAACTAATCTAAACTATAAGCTTATAATATATTACCAATAGAGACATTCACTCTATTATTCAAAAGACTTTTAGTTACAGCCTTCTAAAAGAAACTTAAGAAGTGTACATTAATTTTTCAATTGTTTTAATTAGTTTACCTAACTATCTGGATTAGCATGTGTGTATTCTTTTCAATTATATTAATAATTTATCATTAAGTATTTCAATTTGTATTAATAAAATATTTACCTTTAATATTAAGTTCATTATGCATTATTAATGTTAGTTTATTACAATTTAAATGTATAATTTGCCTTTGCCAATATTTATTAATAATTAAGTCCTTGGAGAAATATTCTCTGAAAATAAATTAAGTTTCAGAAAATCATAATCCCGATCTTTTTAGTTATTTGCTTTGAAGTTATGGGATACAAGGAAGTTAGGAGTCTACAAAATATGGCACTCTCTTTTATAAATTAAAATACTAACTTCTAATTGTAATACTAAGTAATATTAGGTAAAGTTAATCAAGAAGTGTAGCTATGTTTTTAGAAATATGAACAAAATATTTTTCTTCTTCATAGCTTGATTGATTTTCACTTTATAATATGTAAAATAGAAGGCCTAACAAAATGTAAAAACGTTACAATATGTATATATGTAAGTAATTCTTAAACACTCATTGATTTAGAGTTTGGTTGAAAAAATAACAAATTAATAATATAAACTAATTAATAGCACTGAGCTAGCTTTTGGCAAAACATTGCTAGAATCATAGTGCTGAATAAAATGATACAGTTATATAATATGTAATTGAGACCCAATATGCAAATAAGGCAATTGATTTTCCAGACAATGGAACATATGAACTCTTCTTGTTGATAGAATGTGTCAGTAATAAGTAATTGCTTAAAAATTGATAGAGCAATTTATTTTATTTTATGACAAATACTGACCAAACCAATGTAGAGAGATAGTAGAGTAGAGGATTCATTAATATTATTATAAAATAGCTACCCAATGCTGGCCAATGATGATCATGTACAAGTAGAACTTGTGTACACAATGCCACATCAATTTTGGGGCTGTTATAAAATGGTACTCCACATTTAAGCTAGATTTATATTATTACAAATGTTGTCTCAATTCTAAAACATACTAAAGTTTTTATATTTTCATCCCACATTATAATCAAAATTCCATTACAAAATGGCAATCAATGATTGGGCTATGTTTTATTCAGATTATATTAATCATTTCCCAGTGTCATAATTTTTATCACATTTCAAAATAGGGCACCAACTCAGGCTTGGCTAACCAATTAAAACCCCAGGTTTGAATCTCATATACATGCTAAAATATAATATTGTATTTATATACATTAAAGGAGTTTTATAGCTGATTGTATTATATTAAGAGATGAAATAAGATATGTAGAATTTTATTGTTGTTGTCTATTTTATAGATTATGTTGGAGGCTGGAGGTTTCTTCCAAATGCTGAGAAAATTGGTGGAAAAAGTGGATAATAAACTTGGAAATATGAGTAGAGATATGAATAATAAATTTGGTGATATGAGTAGAGAAAATAAAGAACTAAGAAAAGATGTAAGTAGAAAAAATAAAAAGCTAATAGAATATGTAAATAATAAACTTGGAGATATGAATAGAGATATAAATAATAAATTTGGTGATATGAATAGAGTAAATAAAAAAACTAAGAAAGGATATAGGTAGAAAAAATAAAGAACTAAGAGAAGGTTTAAATAATAACATTGATTTCTGTAAAATTGAATTGAATGCTACTAATGCAAGATTTGGTGAGTTTAAATACAATTTGGATACTAAAATTGAAGGAATCTGATGATAAGTATGATCATCAATTCTGATGATAAGTATGATCGTAGATTCATTGAATTGAGTGATCAAATAGATAAGTCACAGGAATGCTTAGAAATCAGGCTTAACATTTATGTAATGGAACTAAAATATGTAAAATTTAGTATTAAAATTTAGAGAAAAGGTATTTTAAAATTGAAGAAACTTATGAGAATGCTCAGAAAGCATTGACATTGGAGATAAATGATACATTAGAAGGGAATTACATGAAGGTAGAATGTAAAGAAGCAAAAATATAAAATTATCAAGTGTCAAAGCAAGTGCCTTTAAAAACATTAACTACAGTTGAAAGGTTTGAAAAGGTAGAAATAAATTGTTCTGATAATTTAGTAGAAATATAAATAAGAAGAAAAGCTTAGATATGAAACTTTCAAAGGGTTAAACAGTCACCACAAAATAAAAAATTAAAGACTGAAGATTAGAGAATTATAAGTGAAGTGTGGCTGAAAAAGATATTTAAGTCCAATGAAATTGAAAAATTGGAAAGAAAATTTGGGGACAACATAGATTATGAACGTATAACACAAAGATATAAAAACGTATATTATGAGGCAAAGAAGAGGTGGAAATGGTTGTGGAAGGAGTCAAGGCCATAACAATAAAAAAAGGAAATATATATTATAGTAAACAAATTGAGCAATTATACCAAGGAGAAGTTTACAGTAATGCAGTAAAAGGCAATAGGAATAAACCCTCTGAGGAACAGATTAAGACTTTGTTTCATGAGAAAATTTATAGTAAGGATAACTATATAGTAGATGATAATTTGAATAGTAACATTTCTCTGTTATTTTATTCAGAAATATTGAAAATAGTTGAAAATTACATAGAGAGAGGGAAAGCTTAATTCCAGTTTAATACTGTGGATGGCATAATTTCCTCAAAATCCCATGATTTGATTAATGAATTAACAAATCTGTGTATGACTGAAAAATAAGAGATAATTATATAGGATTTTTTTTAATTAGGGACAATGTAGTGAGACAAATAATAATTTTGGAAGACAAGAAAGAACTAAAGGGGGGGGGGTATTTGTAGTTGAAATACTTTTCAAAATTTAATTATATATTATGTCAGTAATATTTGCTGCTATACCTTATAAAATTAACTAGTATTGATGAGTAGGTGATTTGATAAGTTGAAGATATAGAATGTAAGATTTTAGTATATATGCTAATTATAGATTGAAATTATTTGTATGATTAAGTCTTTTTTAAGGAGTCAGCAAAACTATAGATGTGTGCTGTACCTTAAAACTTTATGTGAATTAATATTGAAGGCCCAAACAGATGCCAGGGTTTATTACAGAATAGTGAATAGAAAAAAATTCCTAATGACATGATGAATACTTACTTATGAATTATAAGTTAAAATAGGATGTTCAATAGTTTTCCTGACCTTCGCAAAAAAGCGTATCAAACACAAAAGTCCCTGATTAGCAACCATGTTGTGCACAACTTAACTCACAACATAGTTGCCACATTCTTCAGAAATTAAAATTAGATTTGACTGACATTTAGTCAGTTTACATTAGTATTAGAAGTGATTTTAAACATGGTATGCTCTGCTATTTTGATCTCTGACTCAATATACAAATTAATCTCCATTAAAAACTTGATATACTTTCCTTATAATATGAAGCTTGAATTTGATAAAAACATTTTTTTTCAAATATCTGAAAATTTTTAAACAAGTTTAATATTCTGGTCAAGCGTTGTTGGCCTAGTGGTGAGCATGGCTGCCTTCCTAGCAGTTAGCCCGGGTTCGTTTCCCAGTCAACGCATTTGACATATATATATATAAGTTTAATATTTTTGAAAAGAGAATAGTTTTCCTTTAGTCAAACATGCTAGTCTTTAAACGATTAGCCAACAGTTGCATAATTTGGATATTATTAATTTGGGTGCCTTAATTTGTAAATATAACAAAAAACAAACACAGTAATCTTCATCATCCAGAAACGGCTTAGCCATATAAATATTCTTTTCCCCATCACATGTTCTATTCACTGATCCTTTCCGTGAACTACAACCTTTTAAAACACTCCATGAGTCCTGCAACATATTATCAGTGAAAACATTTAGAGTATGATGGATAATAGTAGCTACTATATTAACAGCTTAAGTCAGCCGATCTTTTATAATTTGTTTGATTTGTCTGGTATTAGCTCTAATATACATTTTTAAATCGTAATCAATACAATTCTAAGAATTTATAGTCTAATATCAAACAAAACTACTAATTTAGCCCTTTTAAAACTGCATAAATATTGATGAATTATAAGCATAAGCAGCTTTATGTATGATTAATCAAAGCATTGTCGCAGAGATATTTATAACCTAAAGGGATCATATAAACGTTTTCTAATTTTCTGCCCCCCTCCCCACTCTGTATAACAATTTTATACTGGTGTTTACTAATCTGATTGTGTTTCACTTTAATTTATAAACTTTTAGAAATAAATTTATTTTTTAAGTAGAAATACTTATCAAATTAATAATAGAATAGTGATTATTGATAATAAAAAAAAATAACTAAACTGGGGAGGGAATGGAGTTCGGAGAAAAGGGAATTTGCTTTTTAAAATTGTTTAAAGTGGAAAATGAATTATCTAATTTATTTTTTAAAAAAAGAAAAAAAATTACTAAAACAGTTTGTTGATGTAGGATTTAATGTTTAATTATTAATCGTAATTTAGCAAACCACATTGCACTGTCTGACTAAAACAGTAATGTATTTGCATATGTATATGTGAAGTGATGTAAATAAATTTACCCAACAACATAAGTGATATAACAGTCGGGTTCACATAATACATTTTAGCCAAATGACAAGCAGAACTTTAATATTATCATGTTAGCGTACAATTTTTTTTCATCAAGATGTAATCACTACATATTATGAATAAGTTATTATTGAAATGAATAAAGTTGATTGTTGTAACAAATAATCAGACAGAAAGTTGAATATTTCCCCCATTGTTAACACACCATAAAATTAATGTATGTACAGTGGGCAGAAGAATACTAATTAATAATTATGCAAATATATATTAATTAGGTAGATTATGCAGTGTGCAATAAAAGTGCTAAAATCAGCCAAGGTGAACAAGAAAAAGAGTAGCACTAGTAATATAAAAGTGTGCGTGGGACACATGTAGAGACCAAGAAATTTACTCATTGAAAATGTATTTTATTTAATCTAATCCTAATGTATTGCATTTAGCATAAGTTTTGTGACGATATTTCTATCCGAGTTTAAAATAAGAACAGCTATGCTAGAAAGATAATTGAAATGTGAAGCTTTATACCTTTTTCTTATGCTGAGTTAAAAAAAACTCATATTTATTAAGTTTTACTTCTGTGCTGAGTTTTATTTTGATACAAGAAATAAAATGATACATATACTACTGGTAATCTCAACATTACTCTGCATATAGCTGAATGACCACACCAACTATGTGAATTTAAAAAAAGGTTGTCTAGTACAGTACATATAACAAAATGATAGAGTTGACAGTCTAAGACAATAGGGCAGACTAGATTAGTATATTATGACTTTTTGAGAAAATTGAATTTAGCTGTGCAGCATAGTCTGATTCTCTGAGAAAAGCTTGTAAAGAAGATTTAAGAATGAATATTAATAAAGAAAAAATAATGGCACTGCAAGATAGTTCCATTAGTGGGTTTGATGCAAACAATGCATTAAGATGAAAATGTTATGCTTATTAATAACAATAGATGACAAGACAAAAATTGCAACATTGATGGAGCTGGCTAGTAACGATGAATTGCAAGTAGATCGCCATCTATGTGATCTGAAGATTTCAGAGGAAGTACCTCATTAAGAGTTAAAAAAAGGTAAGAAAGCATTTCAAGTCTACAAGAACTGTGGCACATTTATATTTTAGCAACAGAAACCATCTACCATATGAGAAAATTCCAAGATTTAAATGCAGGATTGCATACATTAACTAAACAGTGCAACTTGAGTGTTGAGGTGAATGGCATGCTTCTTGACCATTTATCATGAGAAATGAGTAACAACAAGCTCAGACAAATTCTACTGAGTAAAACTGGATTAACATAACAACCAAGCCATAGAAAAATGTATAACCTATATGTTACAAAATGCAGCAGAGTTTCAGAATAGTACAGAGATAATTAAACCCAAAATAATGTAAGCAAAGTGAATTCTAAGAGTTAGAACTATAAGAATACAGATAATATCTGAACATATTATTTTTGTGGCATCAAGATCAATATAAAAAGGAATTGTAAATTTAAAAAAGTCTAATACCTCACTTGTGTCATGAGTTCATCAGAAAAAGTAAAAATAATAAATGGTAATTCAAAGAAAAGGATCTGTAAAAGAGAAGCAAAGGTTAAAAAGTTAAATGATGTTGACCGCAATCACATAATATTGGATGTTCACTATTTCAAACAGAAAATAAGAATAGAAACTTATAGTAGAGCAGGCATCTCTCTTATGTCAGAGAGAGAATGGTCAAATATCACAATTACAGTCATATACCAATAGTGAAAACTGATAATATAGTGGCTAACATAAACACAAATGTGATAGATATATGAGAAATAATAATTATTTCAGCTAAACTAAATTTGAGAGTTAACAATCTACCTTTGTATACTGTGCTGAGAGATGTAAGCCTGATTCTAAGCCAAAATTGGTTTAACCTATTGGGAATTAGAATTAAGATAATAAATAGAGTATAGATAGAATTGGAAGTCAAAGAAAAATTTCTCTACCTTTTTATGTTGAGGCCAATAGAAATAAATACACAGTTGATTGACATACAAATATTAAAGAATGGTCAGCATATTGTATGCAAGACATGGAAGATTCCTTTTACTTTGCAGACTAAAGTAGAAGAAATGCTGAAAGAACTTATTAAAAGAGGTGATCTATTATCAATTGAAGAGTCACATATTGAAGAGTCAATAGCAGTTGCAACATATTAAAGCCAGATAAAGCTTTCATTATGTGAACATTATCATGTGACTTTAAACAAATATATAAATAAAGAATCATAACCTATTCCTAGCATTTGGAAGGCCTTAGCTCCAATACAAAAAGCAACATACTTTGATAAGATCAATTCAAAGTCTGCATTCTATCAAATTTCAGTAACAATAAGAATAACTGTCTTAAACATAAATATTCACTTAGGACTATTAAAATATAATAAACTATCATACAAAAATGTTATTGCCCAAATGTGTTTTTAAAAATGAATAGTATGTTGCAGAGGATGAAAGGAATTATTCTTTCTCTGAATAATATTTTGTTAACTGCCAGAAACTGAAAGTGAATGTAAAACATGCTTAAACAACCTATGTGAAAAACTACAGAAATTTAGGCCATGGCTAAATACCATAAAATATATTTGTTCCACTACAGAAATCAATTTTCTAGAACATACTATAAACAACAAAGGAAAATACCAAACCCAAAATAGGTGAAAGCCTTCAATAATGCATTAAGGATTAGTAAGCATTTCTGGAATTATTAAATTTTTTTGAGACTTTCCTAAAAGGTAAATCACATCTAGTTATACCAACGTAAGATCTATTTTAAAAAAAAATTAGCAATGGAAGTATATCATGGTATAGCAGTTTAAAAGGCTAAAGATTTATTAACATTGAATCAATTCCTTATCCACTACAGAAAGAATCAAGGTGTAATTATTACAACAAATGTTGGGAATATGGAGTCAAAGCTGTTAATAGCAGTTGAAAAGAACTACAGTGAGCTTGATAAAAAAGAGCTAATAATTGCTATTGCAGTGAAGAAATTTCACCAATGTGTATACATACATGCAGTGATCTATATGGATCCTAGACCTCTGTTGAAAATATTTAAAAACCTAAAGAAGTCTACAAATTATACCAATCACAGGATGGCCAAATAGATAAACATTTTGGTATCTTACAATTTTAAACTGTCATATAAACCAGAAAAAGAAATTAGTCATGCTGGTGCTTTTTTCAGAATGCCGATAAAAAAGACAATATGAATCTCAAACTATAGAAATTAATTATAGAGATTTTATAGAATCAAATATATTAAACAATGCAGTTACAGTCACATGGCCCAAACAAGATTCTGGTTATCAATTAATAAGAAAATGAACTGAAGATAGATGGCATTAAAGTCAAACCAAGCTATGTAATAAACCTATATGGAATGAATATAAGAGCATGTCCATATCCAATGAATGCATATTAATGATGAGTCATATATTTATTCCTACAAAAAGAAGTAAGCAAGTTCTGGAGTTCCTACATGAATGATATCTGGGCATCATCAGAATGAAATATTTGGAAGATCATATGCTTAGTGACCTAGAATAAGCCTTGAGATTTAACAAACAGTCAAACATTGTAAAATGTGTTGGCACAATCAACCAAACCATTGCAGAGAATGCATATAGACCATACTAGATCTTTTAATGGATATATTTTTTGATAGTTATCAAATCTTATTCAAAATGGAAAAAAACACACGGTGGTATATGAGTGCAGAGAATATCATTAAAGTATTAACTGAACTGTTTACATATCATAGTTATCCACATACTATTATTTGAAATAAGAAAGCCAGATTTGTTTTTTTGCAGTTAAAAAAACTTAATGGTTAGCAAGGTAATTAGAAATGTTCTAACCCCTTCTTATTACCTCTTATTTAACAGATTATCTGGGAAATCAGTACAATATCTTAAGCCAACATTGAATAAAGTATCATATAGATATTAATGAAGCTTTAAAAGCAACCATATTTTACTAGCATTTTATGCTCAGTACAATTACTAAAAGACTTTTGCTGAAAGTGCTGATGAGAGGCAAATAATGAGCTCCCATATTTGTGTTCATCCCCTATATGATAGAGAAAAGGCAAAATAATTTAGATTGTGTAAAATACAATATTTATAAAACAGTATGGATATGAAGCTTAAATAAGAAAACAATGGAAAACAGAAATTGTATCAAAAATATTATCTAAACAATTGAGATTAACACAAATGGCAGATGGAATTGGTGTTCAAAGGCACATTGTCTTCAAAGCTTCCAGAGTGAGACTTGGGTATCTGATAATGCAAGATTTCCCGATAGTAGATATAATTGATTCAGCAAAAGAGGAGGATCATCATCAGAAGTACAAGAAGAGATAACTAGAATTAAGCTAAGAGAAAAAAAAACAAATCTCTTGAAAATGAGTAACAGGCTTAATGATTCACCAGAAGTGCCTGTAATGAATTTTACTCAGTTTAGAACAAATAGATGAAGACAGACATGTATGACCATTAAGACATGTATGAGATCAAAGGAAACCTGAAAGACTAAAGTAGAGAAGTGTACTAACTTAAACAATAACTATGTGTTTGTATGTGTGTATGTGTATACAAAGGTTGCAAATAAAGTCCATTACGTTTGTTTGTAACAAATAGTCAGACAGAAGGTTGAATGAATTCTTCACTGTTAACACTCTAAAAAAATTAATAAATTTAATTATGTAAAGGTATGCTAATTAGGCAGACTGTGCAGGGTGTAATAAAAACTACCAAAATCTGAGGCAAAAAAAAAAAGTGAATAGCAGTATTGATATGAAAGTCTACGTGACGCACACACAAGGGCAAGGAATAAGTAAAGATGTATTGCATATTTAAACTAATCTAATACGCATAATATTGTATCTGATATGACAAGTTCTGTGATAGCTATGTGGGCAAACTGGCTGTAAACGTGAAGATGTATACTTTTTCGTTTTTTAGAGATAATAAACTCATATTTGTTATGTTTTACTTCTGTATTGAGCTTTATTTTGATACAAGAAATAAAATGATGGGTGTACTTTTTTTTTTAGGTAATAAACTTTATTAAACAAACATTTAAATATGTACAGGAAATATCTACAAATTAGTTTTGATTCACTTTATTCTTTACACTGAATTTACCAATCCTGTCCCCAAAGCATCACAAAGCATATATGCATCGTAATTGCGCAAAATGTTTATTTGTTAGAAATATATACCATTGTTGTGTGTATAATTAAAATGCACATACGCATAAATTAATAGTTATAATATTTACTATCATTACTTTGTACGTATGTGTATTTTAATTATACACATACATAACACATTGTAAACCATTTTTAAAATTTACGATATAGTAAGTAATATGAATAAAATATTGAAATAAATGTGGGGAAAAATTAGCAAAGAGTGTCAAAATATTACTAACTATAAATAAGTGTTATAACGAGATAAACGCAATCTATAGTCTCCACTGTCTGGAAAAATAATTTAACACAGATAGTTATATACAGCCATCATCCATCAAAAAACAAGTCCAAATGACATTTTTAGACAAGCTTGTTTTTTCAAGTCTATCTTTTAATAAGTTCTTCAATTACTTAGATCTGGGGGGGGGGGGGATATAATTGTCTTCTTAAATTTTGTTTTCTATAATTGTTTTAAACTTATAAACTTTTTTGATTTATTGTCTCTATTTTAGAAATAATTTCTAAAATAGACTTTTTATTAAAAGTTCGAGATTATATATAAATAACTTGTATAATAATTTAATACTTAACAAACTGCGTTTTAATTTCAACTTTAATAGCCAAAAAATATTCTTTTTTTTTTAACTTAAAGTCGGTTCAGAAATTGTTTTTTTTTCTTTTTAATTAATTCGATTTGATTTCTAAATATTTAAATAATTAATCTCGATTTTTCTCACTAAAAATAACTATGAGTAAGCTTTTAGTCTTACTGTCTGACATCGAATGTTATATTACCTTTTTTTTTTACTACAATGCCAAGATTTTACATCTTACATAAAATGTTCATCCTTTACAAGCTCAAACTAACTATTTGCAAGCACGAATCTATGTATTATTTTTTGTTTCTCACAAGATAAAAAATCCTTTTCATCTTTTTTTTCCATATGTCATAGCATCGGCCAGGAGGCGAACCCGCAACAACCGTCTGCAATCAACTACTTGCTTGCAAGGCTGCTGCGCTGATCTCTCGGCTTTTATCATGCATTGATTAAGTTTTACTGATTAACGTTTGCATTTGAAAGTTTTTTTAAGTATGTGTGTGCGTGTTTATGTGTATATATTATAATTAACGGTTTAAAACAATGTATTTAACCAATCTGATTTTGATCATTATTAAATTACACCTCTACAAAACACTTTTTTACATCACAACTAATCTTCTTTAGTATGATATGACACTGAATCACTACTAAGATGGTTTCAGTTTACATCCACATTTTATTGGTTGGGTGGAATTCATATTTCAATTCTCTAGCTCATCTGATTAGCAAAATTGTTTACAAATGGAATGTTCTAAAGTTTTATACTGTTAATGATATAAATTTGACATTAATTTGATTTCATCTACAATATTAAACATTGACTACTAAATATATATATATATATAACTTTGCACGAAATATTTATATATAATCAAATGGAAGCAGACCATCTTCTGGAAGCTGTCAAATATATACAGCCACTTTTATTACCATAAAGTTTATAAATAAAATGATCACTACTTAATTTTGTAGCATCAGATTTTATTAAGGCCTGGTTTTTTGACAAATGCTGGAGCAATAATGAAATTTGGAATTCACTCTTGTTTTTGACAGAAAATCAAATCTTAATAAAATCTGAAGCTACAGGAGTTAAGCTGTGATCATTTCATTCTTACGTTTTATTTCAATATGTAAAACTTTAATGTGTTAGTATTAAATATGCACACATTATTTCAATAAAAGTGGGAATATATATTTATATTTGACAACTCAGAAAAGTTGGTCTGCTTCTATTTGATAACATACATGTTTGGTGCTACATTTATTAAATATTTACAATTATTATATGACTTCTATTTATTGTCTACAGTTGTAAAATGAGTATCTATCTTCATCTTTATGTATTTTATTCTAAATCAAAATTAATAATGCAGCATTTACATCTGGCTTTAAATTTGAAATTTACTCTTATTCCAGCAACCAACTTTAAATAGATGCTACAAGAATAAATGATGACTATTTTGTTCTTGGGTTTTATGATAATGAAAGTAGATGTGCATAATTTATATATGAGAATTCATGGATATTGTTTTGCTTCTATTTGATTATATAATTATATTTTGCTTTCTTTTGAGCACACCTTTTTCCAACCATTATTGTATACATTATAATGGGTAAAAAGAGGGTAAATCAAAAATAAGTAAAACAGTAACTTGGCTATGAAGTAGCCAAACATTGATTTGCCATATCATTGCAAATTGTTCCTTCAAAGGGTATTTACATATTAGACCTGCTATGCCTTTTCACATTATGTCATTATACTGATAAATTTTTCACCCTGTGATTCCATCAAATAAATCCTGAAATCTCATCAAATAACATAAACACCAGAACTTCTGACAAACTTAAGTGATAAATTTGTGTACAAAAATAATAAAAACATATTACAATATCTAAATAAATAAAGATAATTGTGATTTTTTGCCTCATCATGCAATTGAGGATAGAACAGCAGCAACTTTAAATGATCAAACAAAATATGCAAGAGGGCTTAACATTTTTTTCTTTCTGTAAAGCATATAAAACAGGAAGACTACACAGAGAAGATGACATTTTTGTTTGCATTCTGGATATTTTAAAAAATCAGACCACTTCATTGATTCTATTTTAATAAAAGTTTACTCTTTTTTTTTCTAAAGCATATAAAACTGAGGAACTATGATCTGCTGACTGCACAAAGAAGATGCCACTTTCGTTTACATTCTTGATGACATTAAAAAAAATCAGTCCACCACATTGATTACATTTTAATAAAAGTTTACAAAAGTTTTGGTAAAAGTTTACTGTTAGTTAGTCACATTTCTTGATCAAGATCCTGCTCAGCCATTACATCATATAAACATGTCCTTTAACTCTTCATTTTGTAAAATTCTGAACTAGTTATAGACTTTTTTTATCTGTCCATTTTCTACCTTTCTGCCATAGTTAATAGATATAATATTTTTTTTATTTGCTTTACTGTTCATTTTCTAATTAATATACTTATTATTTTTTTGGATTTATAAGTATTGTGATTAAAATTTGGCTATTTTCTGCTCACTACCAATAAAGAGACACTTCAAATGAAGTAGTAATGTTTAGAGGCCTTCTCTTCTGCAGAGAGACATATGGTTGTTTCATCATGACAATTCCTGTTATATATACATGGTAAGAATGTTTTGATTTTAAGTGAGTGAATAGTTGTAGTAGTCATTTTATTATTTTTTTTATTTTGCTTTTGTAGTATTTTTTTCAGTTAATTTTGCTTTAGTGTCCATTTTGTAATATTCTGCCAGAGTTAATACACATAGTATTTTTTAATTTTAAGTAAAATTTGAGAATTGCAACCTATGTTTGTGACAACAGAATGTCGTATCTTGGGGGGAAGGAGGGGGTGGTTTCAACAAAAGAATGCCATTTTAAAACTTACAATTACCTGATTTTATTTAGTAATGTATATGTTTTTATTTTTTGTGTCCAAATTTATACTTTTCATATTGTTAAAAATGTACTTTTTAAGTTTATCTATTATTTTGATGCAATTAGTGTTATATATTAGAGCTGTTACACCTTTTCACATACATATCAATCTGTTGATAACTTTCTAAATCTAGAAAATTTGTCATAAAATAATGTGTACATGGGGTTCATTTTGGCAAGTTTGTCACTTAAGTTTGTTGAAAATTACAGTATACATGTTATGTGATGACATTGCAAGATTAGAAAGTTATTGACAGACCGATACGAATGTGGAAAGGCATAGCAGGTCCAATATATAAGTACCCTTCAAAGTTCAAATATTTATTTTATTGCTTCTCTTAAATAGTTATATCACACCTTTTTTTATACTCACATTCTTAGTCTTATACTATAATCTGTTTATTTTTATCCAATGAAAATATTCCATATCAATCTTCTTTCCTTTTAATGTACTCTTTATTTCTCAAGATATTCATAAGCCTGATCTAAGTAATTTTTTAAACACTTTATCTAAATTCACAAAATACATTTAAATCCCTTTCCCTTTTTCTACATATCTCTCTTGCAATCATTCTATCACTTCCAATAGCATTCCATGTGTCATTTTCTTTTTATAAATCTTATTATTATTCTTTAATATAATATTCCACTTTTCAATATATTTTTTGAATATTTTTTCCATAGAATATTTTTGCATCATATAATATTGAATCTACCGGTCTATTTTTTTTTTTTTTTTACATCTAACAGCTTTTTTTTCTTAACAATCAGAATCATTATAGTTCTTAAAAAGTCCTTAGGTCAATTTCTATTATTTATCAAATTAAACCATTCCACAGTTTTTTAACAGTAGATCCTCCAAGTTCTTTTAACATTTTTGTAAATTTTCTATAAATCCCAGCACATCATTTTTCATTTCCTCAAATACTTTACCCATCTTTTCTTTCAATATAGCCATCTTTGTTCTTTTTTTTAACATTCTCTTCTTTTTCAATTTCATAATTAGCTTCATCATCATTCTTTTTAAACAAATTCTGAATATATATATTTTTTATCATTTAATCTCTATTACTCTTGTCAGCTAATTTACTTATCATACCCTTCTTTTTATTCTATTAATGCTTTTAATTAATTGCACCAAATGTTTTTGTTTTGTTTTTTTTGCATTGAAGGACATTTATTTCTTTGCATTTTTCTCTTTAATCAATTCTCTCTCACCAAATCTTTTTTTTTGATGGGGGGGGGGGTATTAATGATCCTATATATATCACCTGTTCTACCTCACTATTTTCATTCTTTCATATTCTTCATTTTTCCAATATTTTAAGATTCTCTCAATTATCCAAGGCTTTTAAAACTTTCTTTAATTGATTAATTTCTATTGTATATCTTGTCAATTTCATTTCTACTTCTTTTATTTTACATCAATATCAATCATAATTTTTTTATTCTTTATAAGCTCAAGTTTTGATTTCACCATAATTGTTTTATAATCAAAATTTATATCAATACCAGGCAAAATATGAGACTTCTTAAGAACTCCAATATCCTTCTTATATTAATGTATAATCTATCTGATACCTTTTTCTATCATTTGTTTTCCCGTGTGTATAAACTCAGATAATTTTTGAATCAGATATTTGTAACATATAAATGTATTTCCTTCCAAAACTTTACAAGCCCAGTTAATTCCTGCATTCTTTTTTCAATAACATAGTTACAATTTTGCTTTTTTTTCCCACAACTTCATTATACCCACCTAATATAATATGCATACAATTTTAATCCCATATTATTCTAATTTTTAATATTGTTCGTCAGTCTCTTAATCAACATGATCAGTAATTGGTTTAATTAACTTCATATATACCATATTTATCCTTATTATCATAAATTTCATTTCAGGGCAATCATCTTTCCTATTAAATCCTCTCTTCCCCATGGCAATACCAACTATATTTATTGTTCTATCACTTCACATAATCACGTAATGAATATTTTATTTATCCTCAAGTTTTCCAATTCTTTCAAATTCATTTTTATGAAAATTTCATAGATTTATATCTTAATAAACTTAATACCCCTTACTTCTGAGCAAAATATTCAAGATTTTGTTCAAACATTTACCTTATGTTCTTTGTTTTATGTGGGATAGTCAAGATTAAAATATATATCCTGCAGAGTTGAGACAGATTTTTCATCAGTATAGTAATGAATATATTATAAAATTTGTAAATGGTATTTTAAAAAGTTTATATAATTTAAATTTGATTATATATATATATATATTGTAATTATAATTGAAATAATATTTTTAAACGGTTTATAAACAATTCAAACAATCTTTAAATCCGCAGAAGTACTTTCGGTTACTTTCAAACCTGCCTCAACTGCTATTAAATTGAATTTAATAGCAGTTGAGGCAGGTTTGAAAGTAACCGAAAGTACTTCTGCGGATTTAAAGATTGTTTGAATTGTTTATAAACCGTTTAAAAATATTATTTCAATTATAATTACAATATTATTTTTAATTAACGGATATTTTTATTTATTTTACATATATATATATATATATATATATAATATGCAAATCAATATATATATCAAAATACAGTACAATTTATATAAATTATATTCTTTTAGAAGTACTTTCGACTATACACTTTGTAGTCTTTATCAACTATATAACATTGAATAATCAAAATGAGACAACCTTTAACAATATCCATAGTTCAATTCAGATTTCCCACAATTCTGTTATCTTAACATTTGATGACTGGCGATTCATTAACATTTGACGATTTCTTGAAATCAACATAGCCTCTTTTATTTTACGTTTATTATGACAATGTTCAATTTGAATAATTTTTATATTTTTATAATCAAATTTAAATCCATATTGACAAGATTTATTATGATCAAATATAACAGATGATGAAGGTTTATTTACATCTGTTCAAGATTGATTCTCTTTTTGAATTCTATTATATAAAAGCATATGCTCTTTTATTCTCTTCTCAAATGTACACTTAGATTCACCAATGTATTGTACGCCGCATCCACATATCAATCTATATAAAATAGAATTTTGATTAAACTTTGAATTTTGAATTTTAGAATTATTAAGCAATCTATTTATGTTATTTGTAGAGAAAAAAGCAATATGACACAAACCATTATAAATTTTCCTAATAAACTTGACCTGCTCATCTGATATAAATGGCATTGAAATCCATTTCATTTTGATATTTTTATTTTTAATTTTATTATAGTGTTGATTTCTTTTAAATCCTTTAATAATATTAACAATCGCATTTTTATAATAACCAATTTTCAACAAACCATTAACAAATAAATGTACATTTTTAATTTTATCACTAGAATATTTGCATAATTTTTCATTTCGAAATAAGAATGATTTCAATCCAGACAGCTTATGACACATAGGAACATATGAATCACATGTTCCTATGTGTCATAAGCTGTCTGGATTGAAATCATTCTTATTTCGAAATGAAAAATTATGCAAATATTCTAGTGATAAAATTAAAAATGTACATTTATTTGTTAATGGTTTGTTGAAAATTGGTTATTATAAAAATGCGATTGTTAATATTATTAAAGGATTTAAAAGAAATCAACACTATAATAAAATTAAAAATAAAAATATCAAAATGAAATGGATTTCAATGCCATTTATATCAGATGAGCAGGTCAAGTTTATTAGGAAAATTTATAATGGTTTGTGTCATATTGCTTTTTTCTCTACAAATAACATAAATAGATTACTTAATAATTCTAAAATTCAAAATTCAAAGTTTAATCAAAATTCTATTATATATAGATTGATATGTGGATGTGGTGTACAATACATTGGTGAATCTAAGTCTTCATTTGAGAAGAGAATAAAAGAGCATATGCTTTTATATAATAGAATTCAAAAAGAGAATCAATATGGAACAGATGTAAATAAACCTTCATCATCTATTATATTTGATCATAATAAATCTTGTCAATATGGATTTAAATTTGATTATAAAAATATGAAAATTATTCAAATTGAACATTGTCATAATAAACGTAAAATAAAAGAGGTTATGTTGATTTCAAGAAATCGTCAAATGTTAATGAATCACCAGTAAACAAATGTTAAGATAACAGAATTGTGGGAAATCTGAATTGAACTATGGGTATTGTTAAAGGTTGTCTCGTTTTGATTATTCTATGTTATATAGTTGATAAAGACTACAAAGTGTATAGTTGAAAGTACTTCTAAAAGAATATAATTTATATAAATTGTACTGTATTTTGATATATATATTGATTTGTATATTACATATATTGTGAAACGAATACAGATATCAAACTTTATTTATTACATACACATATATATATATATATATATGGCACTGTGGTATTAGAGCTGCGACGAGAAGAATTATAATCGTTTAATCATTAAATTAATTAGGTTATTAAATCAAAAACATATTTTAAAATCTACATTTTAAAAAAAAAACAATTTAACAAAAAAAATACGAAAAGCATTAATGTGAAGAATAGTTAAAATGCGTGTTATATTCTGCATAATCTATTTTAATACATTGTAAGGCTTACACCTGCATTTATATATGTAATATATGCGGGATTCGAACTCAGACTTTCACATGACCTACAACTCTCAGTGCCATCTTATATTGCTGTTGAAAAGATAAATAATCACCAATAAAAGTATTTCGTGCTAAACCAGCATTCATTAGTTGGTTCAGATTACCATCTCCACACATACATACAATTAGTACTCAGCTTTATATTAAGATAACCAATCTTCATAATTTAATGAGTGCTGGTTTAGCATGAAATACCAATATTGGTGATTATTTGTCTTTTCAATGTGTGTGTGATCAGGTGAGTCAGCAATATAAGATGGCACTGAGGGTTGTAGGTCGTGTGAAAGTCGAAGTTCGAATCCCGCATATGTTACATATATAAATGCAGGTGTAAGCCTGCACAATGTCTTAAAATAGATTATGTAGAATATGCACGTGCAAACACACTCAATTTGATTTAAACACGCATTTTAACTATTCTTCACATTAATGCTTTTCGTATTTTTTTTGTTAAATTGTTTTTTTTTTTAATGTAGATTTTAAAATATGTTTTTGAGTTAATAATCTAATCAATTTAATGATTAAACGATTATAATTCTTCATGTCGCAGCTCTAATACCACAGTACCATATGTTTTTTTACTAGGAAATAATTGTAAATGATATATATATATGCTTAATATGTATGTAATAATAGAGAATATTTTCTCAAAATGGCAATAGCTATAAATGATCTATCCTCTAGTTATAGCATTCAATAATTTTGTAACCAACATTCACACATTGTTGATATCAATATACCAACCTCTTTATCAAACTGAATGCACCGATAAAACAATCATTTGCATATGCTGGCTTAAAACTTATAGTCACTTTGACTGATATTATTATTAATATCATCTGTTAAACATTTGTTTTTATAAAAATTGAGATGTATGTTATTGTATGTTATGCAATTATTTCATGCATACAATCAGTTTGATTAAAAATACTGGTGTATCATTATTAATAATTTATGGAAATGTGATCAATTCGAAAATATATATATATTAATTAAAACATTTATATTAACTATACAATTTTGTACATACCAGCATATAAATAAATAAATAAATTACAACAATATCGACCTTATAGTGTGATTGCTATCTCCAGTAGCATTTATAGTTATAATTTTCAAATCAGAAACTCATTAAATCCTACAATATTAACATTTAAATGTAAATGAAATCCATTTTTTGTCTCAGTATGTATATTACTTCCTTCAACAAGTGTAGTTTAGTTGAGGGAGAAAAAGTAAATTTTATCTGTATATAAATAGTGCAGAGTATGGTATGATTACATCAGTTGTTTTTCTAATTTTTTTGTAATATAATACTAAATCTTGATAAGTTGATTATTAATAGAAAAAATATTGTTTATAAAATTAAAAAATGTTATATGCAAAAAAGAGTTTACTTATTTTTGTGAGTTAAAAAAAAAAATCGTGAACATCAACAATTGTATACAAAATTATATAATTCTATGGATAGATTTAAATTTGTGTCCAGCACATTCAATTACTTATAACGAAAGTTTTGTTTTGAAAATGGTTTTTTTTTACCTGTGAAAAATAATTTAAGAAAAAGAAAATCAAAGAGGTATAGTTTATAAATATGAAAAATTTATTAAATAAGCAATACACAAATTATGGAAAGTTGGGCATTTTCATTATGTGATTTTTACGGAGATTTTAAATTTAGAAATTTTAATTTGTAAATGCTACTGCAGACGGCAGACAACAAGATGGGTGAGAAAGGCAATGCAGTATGCAAAAGATTTGGATAAAGAATTTATATCAGTATATTTGTACAAAAGATGGGATGATTGTGTTAGGAGGATTGTTGAGTGTTATAGTGGTAAGAAATGGGATAAAAGAATAGATTTATTAATAAAGAATAGGGAGTTAGAGAGATGGAGAACTAATATGGAGAGTAAAAAGAGTTTATATATATATATATTTATATATATATGTACCCTTACTTCTTGATAAATGGTGACCCATACAAAAGGGCACAATATATAGAAGTAAACAGAATATTAGGTGCAAGTTAATATATGATAATTGTAAGGAAAGTAGTTTATTGTTTAAGGCTCGAATGGGATCTTTAGCAACAAGAGAATAACACATGTAAATAGAAAAATATGAGTGATTTTGTCTGTAAATTGTGTAAAGAAGGAATAGAAAATATTAGGCATCTGTTAATTGAATGTAAATGCTTGAAAACAAAAAGTGTACAGATAATGAAGTTATGAAAGAATAAATATGAAAAAAGTGATTATACAGAAAATGGATTTTTGGTTTTTATGCTGGGTTTGGGAAAAGATAAGGGGGATTTAGATATAAATGCCATAGAGTTGACAAAGATTATGTTGTGGAAATGGGATGGAGTAGAATATGAGAAAAACATAGAGTGGCCAATGAAAAATAAAATGGCTAACAGGTTTTTCTGAGAATAATTGCTGAGAGATTCCTGACTCTATTTAAGGAGAAGCCACAGTACATCACATTACATCACATCAAATGCTATATGAACAAAGTGATTATACAGAAAGTGGGTTATTGGTTTTTATGCTGGGTTTGGGAAAAGATAAAGGGGGATTTAGCTATAAAAGCCATAGAGTTGACAAAGATTATGTTGTGGAAATGGGATGGAGCAAATTATGGGAAAACTTAGGGTGGAGAATGGAATGGAAAAGTAAAGTGGCTAACGGGTTTCTCTGGGCATAGTTGCTGAGAGATTTCTGACTCTGTTTAAGGAGAAGTCACAGTGCATCACATCACATGTTACTTGTACAAAAGATGGATGATTGTGTTAGGAGGATTGTTGAATGTTATAGTGATAAGGAATGGGATAAAAATAAATGCATTAATAAAGAATAGGGAGTTGGAGAAATGGAGAACTAGTATGGAGAATAAAAAGAATTTAAATATATATAGAAGTAAATGAACATTGGGTGTGAGTTGATTTATGATAATAGCAAGGAAAGTAGTTTATTGTTTGAGGCTCAAATGAGATCTTTAGCAACAAGGGAATATACACTTAAATGAAAAAATATGGGTGATTTAGTCTGCAAGTTTGTAAGAAAGACATAGAAAATATTGGGCATCTGTTAATTCAATGTAAATGCTTGAAAACAGAAAGTTATTGAAGAATAAATATGAATAAGGTGATTACACAGAAAGTGGCTTATTGTTTTTAGGCTGTGTTTGGAAAAATATAAAAGAGATTTAGATATGAAGACCATGGAGTTGACAAAGATTATGTTGTGGAAACTGATTGATGCAGATTATGGAAAAAATTTAGGGTGGGGAATGGAAAGGGAAGATAAAGTGGCTAACAGGTTTCTCTGGGTATAGTAGCTGAGAGATTCCTGATTCCATATAAGAAGTCACAGTGCATCACATCACATCACAACACATATTAAATGTGCTAAATAAATATAACTATTTAGGAGTCATCTTAAGTAATCAGAGAAACTGCTTGGATGAATGGGATAAAAAATAATAAATGAAGCAAAACAAAAAAAGAAACTGATAAAGAAATTAACAGTGTTTTCATATAATAAATATGATGTAGCTAGAATTGTATGAAGGGGGTGGCAGTAGCCTGATTAACATATGGTAATGATACATTATGTGTTAGTAAAGGGATGTTAGATTACTTAGAAAAAGTACAAATAGAATTACAAGGCCATGCATTAGATGCAGATGGGTGGACAGTAAAGGAGGCAATTCAATGAGAAATGGGATTGTCAAGTTTTTATATGAGAGATGTAAAAAGCAAAATGAAAATGTTCAGTAGATTGCAATCTATGGATAATAAGAGAATAGCCAAAATAGTATTTAATTAGGTTATGAGTAAAGGGCAGGTAATAAGATGAATGAGAAAGTTTGTATATTATGCAGAACATTTGGATAAAAAATTTATGTCAGTATAATTATATAAAAGATGGGATGATTATGTTAGGAGAATTGTTTCATGTCATAGTGGCAAGAAATGGGATAAAAGAATAGAGCATTAATAAAAAAAAGGAGTTGGAGAGATAGAGAACTAGTATGGAGAGCAAAAACAATTTAAATATATATAGAAATAAGCAGAATATTGGGTATGAGCTAATTTATGATAATAGCAAGGAAAGTAATTTACTGTTTAAAAATTGAACAGGATCTTTAGTAACAAGAGAATATACATGTAAATTGATGAATGTGTGTGATTTAATCTCCAAGTTGTGTAAGGAAGGCATAGAAAATATTAAGCCTTTGTTAATTGAATGTAAGTGCCTGCAAGCAGAGAGAGTACAAATAATGAAATTGTGAAAGAATAAATATAAACAAAGTGATTGTACAGAAAGTGGGTTCTTGGTTTTTATGCTGGGTTTGGGAAAAGATAAGGGGGATTTAGATGTAAAGACCATGGATTTGACAAAGATTATGCTGTGGAAATCAAATGGAGCATGATATAGAAGAATATGGAAAAAACTTAGGGTGGGAAATGAAAAGAGAAGGTAAAGTGGCTAACAAGTTTCTCTGGGCATAGTGGTTGAGAGATTCCTGACTCTGAAAAAGGAGGTCACAGTGCATCACATCATATTGCATGTAACATATGTGATAAGGTTTATTATTTGAAATGCTTAAGTGACACGAGAAAGAATGTAACAGGTGTATGGTTCCATATATCATATGTAAATGTGATAAAAAAGATAAAAAATAATTTCTAACTGTAGATAGTTTAAAGAGAAAGTCAGGAGAAATGGAACAAAATGTAGTTAGAGAAATATGGAAGACAAAATAGGTAGAGCAATGGAGATAGTTAGCCAAAGAATAAATAAGATAGAGGAAGAGGTAAATAATGTAGAAGCAAAATTAAAATCATTAGAAATGAAATGTGAGCAGATTAAGAAATTAATGAATAGAAATGATATGGAAAAACTAAATAAGCAAGTCCAAAGGGTGGAAAAGAATGTTACAAATAAAATAGGGAAAGTAAACTATGAGATAGGATTGATAGGAGACTCACAAATTAGAGGATGTGGAGATGTAATTGCAAGGGAAAATAGAAACAGGTTAGTAAAAATCTGTTTGCCTGGAGCTAGTACAGATAAGGTAAAGAAACAAGGAAGTGGAGATGTATATTTTATGATAGAGACAAATAATTTGTCAGAGCCATTGGAGAGAGTAATGGGTGAGTACAAAGAATTGATTAGTAATTTGAGTAAAACTAAAGAATGAGTTGGAATAGTTGGATCATTACCAATATTTGATAATAGGGATATGTTAGATAGGGTGTGTTCTAAAAATGAGAGATTAAAAAAATTATGCAAGAGAAATAATGTTATGTTTGCAGATGTGGGAGATTTTTTATTAGTAAAAGAAGTTGTATAGTAAAGGTGAATTGTGCTTAGCAAAGCAAGAAAATGAAATATTAGGGAATTTGATTTATAAAAAAAAATATTAGAGTTCAGGAAATTTATAAAATGAGGTAGAGTTTTAAATTGCAGTATAATCAAAAAGAAGAAGAATAGATGAGATGTAAGAAATAAACAAAGGGTAGCTGATTTAGATATAAACATAGGTGTGAAGAGGGAATGGGTCTGTAAAATTAATGATATTCAAGCTACTTACAAATGTAATAGTGAAGAAGGAGTCAAAAGAATTTATAAAAGGATAGTAAGAAAAGAAGAAATTGTGAAAATTGAATATTTGAATATGCAAGATGGAAAGAGAATAGAAAAGTGGCTGAAATTAAACAAAGCAGTTAAAAATGAAGAGCTTGAGGTATTAGCAGTAATGTAAACACATCTAAGAGAAGAAGAACCTACACTGAAAGACTCGGTATGGCAGAGTATAAATATAAAAAAGTGATTGCGATATAGGAGTTATATCAAAAAAATATTTAAATTCTGTTTAAGTGTCAAGAACATTTATGGTTTGAGATAAGGTCAGGAAGGCAAAAGTGGATAGTGGCTATAGTGTATATGGCCATTGGAGATAGTCAAACTATATGAATGCTTAGTTAAGGATATACAGAGTTTCAAAAGAAAGGGGAAGAAAATAATGGTTATAGAGAATATGAATGGGCATATTGAAGAAATTGATGACATGAATAACAAAAATTGTAGAAAATGAATTTGAGCATTGAAAATTTATCACATATTTATGAAGAATAATACACATGGTCTCGAAATAATATATTTTACTAGATTATGTGTTAGTAGAAAAAAAAGGAATGAATAAAGTATAGAAAATTAAAGTGTTTGATAATGAAGAAAGAGTATGTAATAGTGATCATAATTTTTTTGTAATAGAAATGGTTAGTAAAGTGATGAAAAATAGTAATAAAACTAGAAAGGATAGTGAAAGATGAGGTCAGAGAATGAATGATAAAAATAAGTTAGACGAATATAAAACAAAAGTAGAAGAAATCATGGAAGAGTTTGTTGAGGATAAATATAAAGACTGATGTGGTGAAGTAAAAAAAGTGGCAAATATGTTTTTAGGTGAAAATATTCAGAAGAATAAAAGTAATACAAAAGTGAAAATTAGTAAATATGCAAAAGAGAGTAAAAAAGCATGAAGAGAGTATAAATGTGCTATTAAAAACAAAGAAGTAAAAAAGATGTTAATATTAAATTAGAAAAGTATTTTTAAAAAAGTTGGCTAAAATAGATAATTATAGAAAGAGATGAACTTAAATAGTAAATTTTTGGAGGATATTAATAAAAGTGGAAGAGATGGAAGTAAAAAAAATTGGAATATATTAAAAAAAGGAATGTAGTGAGGAGAGAAGGAGTATTACTAGATGATGAGAAAAAAAAGTATGGCTCTAGAGAAGAAGTAGGGACAATTTTAATTAAGTATGTAATGGATATAGAATGGAAGTTTGATGTGAAGGACAGAGTGATAACAAACATAAAAGCATATAGTAATGGAAATATTAGATTTACAGAAAATGAATTGAATGAGGCAGAAAAGAAATTGAAATGTGTAAAGGCAAGAGATTTAGATGGATGGTCAGCAGAGATAGTGGTGAATTTAGAAAATTGGACAAAATTAAATCTATTATCATGTTTTAATAAGATGACACAGAAGAGAGAATTTCCAGATAGCTGGAATAATCAATTCAAAAGTAAGGCTACTATTTAAAGAAAATGGTAAGGATCATAGAAAGTTAAACAAGTATAGACCAATAGCAGTAACATCAATGTTATATAATATTTTTCCATATATGGTTGGCTGGAAGGGTTGCAAAGTAGATGGAATAAAATAATATAGTGAGAGGAATGCAAGGAGGTTTCTGATTGGATAAGTGTACAGGAGAGAGTTTATTTGTAGTCACACAATTTATAAATATGAGAAAAAATACAGGTAGACAGTTATATATGGTCACTATAGACATAGAGAAAGCATGTGATAAAGTAAATAGAAATAGATTATGGGTAAGTTTAGTAAATTTGGAAATGGATGGAGCTTTAGTGGATCTTATTAAGAGATTTATGAAAATAATTACTTTACATATCAATTAGGAAATATAGAATTAGTTAAAGTTAAAAATGGGGTGGCACTAAAGCAAGAATGCCTTATATCACCTATTTTTTTTTTGTTATATTAGAGAGAAATGAGGATAACAATAGAAAGAATTAGGAAAAAAGATAGAGATATCAATAGATGGCAAAAAATGATACATTATCAAGTGTTTTATTTGCCTTCTTGTGCACAGAAAGTAGGGAAGATATGGAGGTTATGCTGTAGACATGTGCAAGGGTGGGTAAAGAGATGAGGATTAAATTTAGTGAAGAAAAATCAAAAAGTAATGATGATAAATGCTGGAAAAAGAGAAAAGAAAGAATTTTTATTGGGGTATATAAGGTTAAGTATTTGGGAATCATCTTAAGGAATCTGAGAAATTGCTTAGATTGATGGGAGAAAAAATTGATAAATAAAGCAATGAAATGAAAGGGACTGATAAAGAAATTAACAGTGTTTTCATATAATAAATATGATATATATAGAGTTGTATTGAAGGGAATGACAGTAGCAGAGTTAACTTATAGTAATGATGCATTATGTGTCATAAAGGGGTATTAAATTACTTTAAAAAATTACAAAGAGAAGTGGGAAGATATGCATTAGATGCAGATATGCAGACAGCAAAGGAGGCAATTCAAGGAGAAATGGGATGGTCAATTTTTGTATAAGAGATGCAAAAAGCAAAATGAAAATGTTCAGTAGATTGCACTTTATGAATAATAAGAGAATAGCCAAAATAATATTTAATTGGCTTATGAGTAAAGGACAGGCAACACTATGGGTGAGAAAGGTAATATGGTATGCAGAAGATTTGTATAAAGATTTTTATGTCAATATATTTATACAAAAGGTGGGACGATTGTGTTAGGAGAATGGTTGAGTGTGATAGTGACAAGGAATGGGATAGAATAATAAATGCATTAATAAAAAATAGAGAGTTGGAGAGATGGAGAGCTAGTATGGAGAGTAAAAAAAATTAAATATACATAGAAGTAAACAGAATATTGGATGGGAGTTAATTTATGATAATAGCTAGGAAAGTAATTTATTGTTTAAGGCTTGAATAAGATCATTAACAACAAGAGAATATACACATAAATGAAAAAATATGGGTGACTTAGTCTGCAAGTTACATAAAAAAGACATATAAAATATTAGGCATCTGTAACTGAAAGTAAATGCTTACAAGGAGAAAGAGTACAAATAATGAAGTTGTAGAAGAATAAATATAAATAAAGTGTTTATACAGAAAGTGGGTTTTTGGTTTTTATGCTAGGTTTGGGAAAAGATAAGGGTAATACATATATAAAGCCATAGAGTTGATAAAGATAATGTTGTAAAAATGGGATGGAGCAGGATAGAAAAGAATATGGAAAAAAACTTAGGGTTGGGAATGGCAAAAAAAGGTGGCTAACAGATCTCTCCTGATCTAGTGATTATGAGATCCCTGACTCTGAGTTCACACATGCCATAGTGCATCACATCACATATCTATGTTGGTGGAATAGATATTGTAGAGTAAATTCCAGTGTTTTGTCTTACAACTACATAATAGAAAGAAGAATCCTAATATATTTGAGACCATCAATCTTATGTGAACTTCATTTAATATTAAGGGTGATTGGAATTTGGATTTCTGGTAGTTACATGTGGTGTATTTATATGTAGGCTCATGTTTATAGTTTTCACTTGAAAAGGTATATTTGTTTAATAGGCCAACTAGAGTTGTGAAGAAGATTTTGTAAAACTTTTTGTAATTTTACCTTACTAGTGTTAGGCAATATATATATATATATGAGTGTGTGTGTGTGTGTCAAATTATTGCTTTCATTTAATCAATAAACTTTTTACTTATATAAAAGATATAGTCAATACCAAAACCAAACTTTGAAAAAATCTATAATTTTGTAAGTTTTTACTCAAATTCCAATATAAATAAATGATTAGAAAAAAAAAGAATTTGCCCAAAACTTTTCTAAACCACTCAAATATAGATTTCTTGTGAAGAAAAATCAATAAATTGTTTTTAAAATGAAAAGAAATATACATACAGGTTGAATAATATTATTCTTAACTCTTTTTGGGAAATTTGAAGATTTTGGGAAATGCCACTCAAATGGTTATAATAGTTTTAAAAAAAATGTTTTACTTTCTTAAATAATGTCTAAATTCAATACATTGTACCAAGTATTGTCTTTTATTATCAGTTTTTTTTAACTGAATTTTTGTAATTAATAGAGTCTTATTTTCAACTTTCACTATACAATTTTTACAGATTTTATTGATGTTATAAGTTTAATAAACAAAATTAGCCTAAAACATAAAATATTAACTTTGCAAATTAAAAAAAAAACATTATTAATAAACAGAAATAAGCACAGTAATTTGTCAAATACAAAAGACTTCATTTTAGCCTGCATGTTGTAAAAATATTTTTAAAAGAATAAATAATGATTTGTCCAAAAATTAACATTTTTTATATAAATCTTAATAAAACCTAACTTTAAATAACAAAAACTCTGCTTTAAGTATTAAAATTGAATTTTAATACTATAAAATTTAATTTGAATAATTTGTTCCAAAAAAAGCCATTAAAATTTTATGAAATCTTAAATATAAATGTCACTTATTTATTTAAAAATTGATATTTAATAATTTTACAAAAAGAAAACAAATAGTAAAAAGTAAATAGATTACATATAATCTTTTTTTTGTTTTCATGATGGAAACACAAAACAATATGTTCAAAGATTGGCTTTTGCATAATATAAATACACTCTATCTTTTTAATTTTCATTCACTCCAAACATTTTCTATTGTTTTTTTTTTTAAATTAAAATTAGTCATAAAGAACAATTTATTGGATATATTATTTTTATATCTTTTTTATTTATTTTCAACAATGTTGATTTAACTGAAGTCACTTAAAACTTAAGGATGTAATGGTGATATATATCCCTCTCATGCTTATGGTTTGGCTTTGGATGTTTTTAGATTTTAATCAGACTTCAGATTTTGTTTTCAAATAGAAATCATATAATCAATTCACATAGCCATCCAAATTAGTCAGTAAATGAAATCTAGCTAAAGTTTGATCATGTGATGGTTAAAAACCATGTAAATACTGTTTTCTCATGAAAGTCTGTTGGAAAGTTGCCCTATTGTAGACTATTTAAATGTTGTCTTTTAAATTTTACTAAAAATTTAAATATAATAATTATAATATCATTAACTTCAAAAAAATCTTTCACTTTGTATTAAATAATTTTTTAAATACTAGAAACAATAGTATAGCATATGTAGGGGATTTGAACACAGGTTTTCAAACCCCTTCACTATCCACACTATCTCATACTACTGATACATATGACCACACACATGTAGAAAAATAAATAATCACCAATATACGTATTTTGTGCTAATCCAGCACTCATCACTTGGTCCAGATTACCATCTGCCATACATATATGTAATCAGTGCTCAGTTTATATTAAGATAGCAAATCCTGACACTTTAATTGACAGGCTTCAACCCACTCCGACCTCCAACTCTTCAGCATCCATACCATTGAAAATATGATAGAGTTCCCAAATCCCATGCTTATTCCAGTATTGTTGTCATGCCCATGTTGACTTCAAGTCACTCTGACTCCTCATGTGTATCAGCATGGGATTTTGGAATTCTATCATCAGACTTTCAATGGTATGGATGGCTGAGAAGTTGGAGGTTGGAGTGGGTTGAAGCCTATCCATAAGTGTAAGGATTTGCTATCTTAATATAAACTGAGTACTGATTATATATATATATATATATATATATATGATCAATAGATGGAGCTTTACCAAGACCTCCAAACACGCGTATTCTGTTTACATAAATGTCAGAGTCAATATTCACTGTCTCTTTCATTTTGCTCCACCCTCAGATCTTATAACTCCTATCCCTTCACTGATGAGAGCAAATCAGCTTGAAATCAGCTGATCTGAGAGTGGAGCAAAATGAAAGAGACAATGAATATTGACTCTGACATTTATGTAAACAGAATACGCTTGTTTGGAGGTCTTGGTAAAGCTCCATCTATTGATCATTAATACAAGCGATAGCAGGTTTTTACGTATATAAAACTTGTTTTTCTTTTTCATAAATGTACCTTTAAAGTTTTCTTGCAATGATATAGATTGCAGAAACTTTTACTATGTGGAGAAACTGAACTGAAATCAGACCCATATAGCTATCTTGTTTGATAGGCTGAGTTTGAAGACATTAACGTGTCTAAAAAATTCATGCTTGCAAACTGATAGAAACGTTTTGCATAAACACTTGGAGTCAGTTTTTAGGTCTAGTTTTATAACTCCTATCCCTTCACTGGTGAGAGCAAATCAGCTTGAAATCAGCTGATCTGAGGTTTTTACGTATATAAAACTTGTTTTTCTTTTTCATATATATATATGGGAGATAGTCTGGATCAATTGATGAGTGCTGGTTTAGCACGAAATACATATATTGGTGATTATTTATTTCTTCTGCATGTGTGTTGTCATGTGTATCAGTAGTATGAGATAGTGTGGATAGTGGAGGGACTTGAAAGTCTGTGTTCAAATCTCCTATATTTACAATTACGCTCCAGATATAAGAATGCCTGGTATTTCAAATCTTCGATATAGCACGTGTAAATAAAGCTATTTATATGTGTATGATCGTTGCAACAAGTCAAATGTAAAGAAATAAAAATATAACAAAAACTATTTGCAGTTTATAAGTTTAAGTATTCAAATAAAACTTCTTTGAACTTAACATTTATTGCAAACACTCTTTTGTCTCGCAATAATTTGCTTAAATTGGCAATCAACTTTTAGATTCTCTATTAAAGCACAAATAAGAGCAATCGAGATCATTAAGAGGATGTATTCTTAAACAGAAATAAACTATTGAAGTTTACATGAGAACTAAACAATTTCCTTTCAATGTTTTAAATATATACATAGGCATATAATTAATTAAAATTCAAAAATTTACAACAACAAAAAATACTTTTCTTTTTGTTTTCTATATAAACACCACTAAAAAAAACGATAGAGAATAAATGTTTTGTTTCTATTTTAACATGAATTATTTAGATAAAGGGTGGCAAAGTTTTATAGTAGAGGTCCAACTTTTTCATATTCCCCTCATAGACTTTTAATGTTTAACTTAAGTTTGTGAATGAAAGCCACAGACTAGTTTGCCAATCAGTCTTGATCTGCTTTGCTTTTCTTTTGTCAATTTCTTAATGAAAATAATATTCATAAAGAACAAACCTGTAAGATTTTTCAAAGGATGAATAATTACAAAAACAAAGTTACAAGTATTACAGATTCGCCCTAGAATAGTCATATCAAAGATGAGACAAATAACAGAAATATTCTCATACAATGAATGCAGAGGAATTTTTTTTTAATTTGTCTCATCTTTGATGTGACTAATCTAGAGTGAGTCTATAATAATTTATAACTTTCATTTTGTAATTGTTCATTTTTTGAATTTAAATTTTTGTTATAATTTTTTTTGTAATCACTAATAAGAATTGTTTTATTATTATTATTATGACAGTATTATTTTATTTTTGAAATTAGAGTTCTAATTTACCAAATCTAGCCTCAAAACATCTAACATTTGATGCATATATCAGGAGTTAAAACTTAAATTGTATACTACTAACAATTTTCATATTTAAAAAATAACCTTACAAATTGATACATTTAAAAGATAAGTTTTGACTACTTAATTAATGTTAATTTATATTGTTCAACAGGTAAATAGATCCAGATAGTAATTGGTTGAGTAAGGATGAAAGACGCAAATATGAAATTAAAAAAGAATAATATTAGCAAAGGAGGATTAAAAGAAAGAAAATATTTTGTGGGCCTTTGAAGATAGAATTAAGAAAATAGTTAATTAAATGTGGAATTTACTATTATGTGGTTATAAAATGTGGACAATAAATTTAAAAAAAGTTATGATTTGGAGCCTTGGAGATGTGGTCATAAAGAAAGAATGAAAAAATTGGTTGGATGAATAAAATAACAAATGAGGAAGCTATGAAAAGAGCAAATGAAAAAAAAAGATTGATTGAGGAAATTAGAGATAGAAAGGAGAAACTGGATTGGACATACATTAAGAAGAAAGAATAGTTTAATGAAAGATGTTTTTGAGGAAATGATGAATAAAAACAAGAAGAAAGAATGGAAAAGATTTATATTGCTTTATAATATCAGAGATAGGTAGAAAACAAGGCAAATATGTGAAATAAAAGAGTTGGGCAATAAAGAAAATGGGGTCGAGAAATGGATGGATTGTGATGTGACTATTCTCTGGATATAGGACGGAAAATTCTGTTAATAATGATTAATATTTAATAATTACCATATAGTTTAAACTATTTTAAATAAATATATAAATAGCTCAAAAATGTAATTATTAGTTACTGATCTGAAATCCTGATTTTAAGTCATGTTTTAATTTGATAATTTTTTAGATTTCAACAATAAATCTTTTCCTCCTTATTATAAACTCAAACTGTGCTGAAAATTAAAATAAAGATTAATTTTATTATCTATAGTTTGTATATTTTGGAATAATTTTTATAAATTGTATAAATTTATTTTATTAATAATAATATAACATTTTAAAATACAGAATACCGTTTATATTTATATCAGCACAAAATATTAACAATAGATAATCTGTCTGCAATTAAATGAATAATCGTTGGAGGACATGAGATAGTAGAACATCGAAATTGACAGATTGCGCATCAATTTAAAGACTTAGTTTTTAAATCTTCATATTAGTTATGCACTAAATCTACACAGAGCATTATTATTAGTGAAAAATATCGAAGCTATAAACTAACGCTTAATGAGATGTAAAATATTTAGAAAAATAATAAAAGAATTTTTATTTTAAAAAAAAAAGGTGCTAGTCTAAGAGATTATTGTGACATCTTACATTTAAAATTAAAAATATAATAAAAGCACATATCTTCTTAGTCAAATGAAGAAAGATATAGATTTCAATATAGTCTTTCCTAAGATTCTTATGGTGACTATTAAAACTGCCTATGATTTATTTAATAAGGAGAAAATAACAAAGTTATAATGTATATCAATAAAGTGTTATATGTAATTATTGTTTCTTTTTATTAATAGAATCTTGTTTTCAATGGGAAACAATGCATGTATCATGGAGAAAAGACAAGCTAATATCCATCCATACCCAGTGCTTAGAATAAAATATAAAAAATAGTTTATCATGAAATAAACTTACTGTGCTAAAAATTGATTTTTGTTTTAGTATATAAAGAAAATAGTAAATAATTTGGTTTAATTTACTCTGAAATTATCAATAATATCTTATGACTTTCGTGATCATGTAATTTCTATCAATAATATTTAGGTTGTTTTTTTTCACCTTAATCTATACCCATTTACGCTAAGCTTGACTAGTGTTAAATATGTCTACTTTAGCTAGCCTCTGATTTTTACTTTTTTCAGGAATCAAGCTTCAAAGTTGAAATTAACACATTTATGCATCTAGCAACTATCTTTTATTATTTTATACTATCAAACTAATAATCTAAAATTCCGAAATATATTTAAGATTTTGAATCCTAAACCAACTTGTTTTTATATTTATATATACCTGACTTCAGATCAGTTTCTATATCTTTGAGAGATCTCAATTTTATCTGATTAGTAAGTTCAGACTGCTGGTTGTCAAAAAATAAAAACAAAGTATTGAATATTACAGAAAGGATTTCAAAAATTTAATAAGAAATAAGGTTACATGATCTAAAATTACAAGTTGTGCGAAGTGCATGAACTGCTTAAAGTATTATTTTTACAAACAAAATGAATTTTAAAATATTCACAAAGACAAAGATAATGATAGAAATTATATAAAAAATAAATATCATTAATAAAAAAAATAATATGTTAAATTGCTCAGAAGGTCAAGTGACATTTGTACATTCTAGTGGTTTGTTGAACATTTGATAAATTCTATTCAGTTAACCTTAGCCAAGTTTTTTTTTTAATTAACACTTTCAGTTAAATCGCATATATACATAGAAACTATGATATGAAAAAGATTAATAAAAAAATAGAACTATTGATAAGACAAAGTTCCTGATTTGAGCATAATATATATATATCATCATTTTCAATCATTTTTAATTCACTTCAGGATGAATGTCTCCCCAAATTTAATCTAGTTTGTCCAATCTCTAACCTCTTTTTTTACATTCTTCCAGCACACACTTATTTCATCCATTCATCTCACATATGGTCTCTTTTTTAGTACTTTACAATCTTTTGAAATCCAGTTTAAGATTTCTATTATCCATTATCTGTCATCTCTTCTAAAAATATATCCATCTCATATTGAGAAATTTCACTTGAATAAGAAAATACTATTTAGCAAAAGTCTTTGTTTAAGTTTTGTATGAATAAGAAATCTTTTTGCCTAAATAGAAAAATTTGTTTTGGACAAATAACTATCAATAGAGAAATCATAGTTATGCAAAAAACATCAATAAAAATCTCAAACTGAGGATGATAAATTTGAAATGTTTTCTTACTTTTTTTTTTAAAAAATGAACCAATTTAGAAATTGCCCTTAGAATAGTTTAAGATTAGCATTTCATGAATTTAAAATGTTTTTTGAATAAATAGAACAGAAGATTGATTAAAAATGAATCAAGAGAATGAAGAAATTCCTACAATCATCATTCCAACAGACCGGCCGCCACCATCACAAAGAAGAAACTGGCTGTATCTGCAACTAAACAAGCTTATGAAATGCATAACAATCAATAAAGACACATTTCAAAACAAATTAACATACTGACAGGCCTTTAGTATAAAGCACACTGACTTAAAAGACCATCTCTCAAGTTTAGCCATGTTAAATGATAAATTAATAAGGAAATTCAGAAGATGGAACTTAGAGTCCAAATATCTGGATTATCTAATCAAAACCAATGAATTTTTAGTTAATAAAAGAGGTATTCAAAAATTGACTCAACCTGCATGATTTGCAAAAAAGAAGATGAAACCATCAACCATTTCAGATTCAGATGTAATCAGCTAATGCAACTTAAAAATACACTAATGAATCGGATCAAGGCAAATCAATCTAAATTATTTAATTTGAAAGAATGTATCAGAAAAGAATCATACCCAGAAATTAGACTCTTATTAATTCTTGATTATCTATTATGGATTACTAGATGTAAGCTAGTATTTAATCATCAAAATTTTATTCCTATTAACTTCATGCAGAGCAATCTAAAGAAAACAAGAACAAGAGATAGCCTGATAACCCCTGAGGTTATTTTTACTATGACATAGGACATGCTGGATTTATCCTCTCCATGGTCCAACCAATAGTAGGATGCTTTGAAAAGGAGAAAACAAAAGAGTAATTGACTCAAATTTGGGAAAACCAAATGAAGGAATGAGAAAACACTTTGAAAAAAATATGTACCAAATAACCTCTAATGTAAAAATATAATCTTGAATAAATTATTTTGGAAACTAGAACAGAAGATTGTGGCATAAAGCCATAAAAGAAAAATTGATGTTACAGAAATATTATTTATATATAAAAAGTTTATAGAACTAAGAGAACCCTGAAAAGAATACAAATGATGTTAGTTGAGATATAATGCACTCTGAGTAAAATATAAAATAATGCTGAAGATAAATAATTTTTATTTAAATATTAGAAAAATATTGCTGTCAGCTCTTTCCTTTCCACTGCTCAAATTTCGTCTAACTTCCTAAGCAATTAGCCATCCTGCTATTTATTTTGCTCTGCATTGTTTGATGCAGTGGTAAAGTTGCAGAGTCTTTAGGTCAATGATTATAAATCATAATTCAATGCTGTCACTTTCAGTGCTTGATTTTTTTATAAACTCCAAGAAATAGACCACTTGATTATTTTTGCTATCAATTACAATTGAATAGTTCATAGTTTTGCATTCAGAGAGCACTTAACAAGTAATATCTATCTCAACTACTTATTAATATATCAAATAAAGATGGCAAATAACTATATACATTTCCATACATTGTCTCAAATTCATAATAATTGCTGCACTTAGCCACAACTATAATAGGTTAAAAGGGAATGCTTATATAGTTGCCTTCAAGATGCTATGTCGATGTCTGGTGCTGAGTTTGTTTGCTTGGTTGGATTACTAGATTGGTTATTCTGCTTAGTAACAAAGTCCACTGCTTCTTAATTCTTGGATTACTGGATCTATTTTTCTGTTAAGTGATGATCTTAACTGTTGTTTAACTTCTTGGATTTGGCTGCTTTTAGTTGATACATAGCTTAGATATTTCCTATGTGTTTCTTTGGATTACTATCTAACAATTAATAAATATTTATTTAATATATATATATATATATATATATAACAATTAATAAATATTTATTTAATATATATATATATATTCATGCATCTTGTTTGTATCTGCTGATGTGGGCATCTTCCATCTAATTTCTAACTATTCATATTTTGTACTTCTTACAAGCTTCCATGTCTAATCAAGCTTCCTTAGTAAACTTGTGTCTTATCTATACTGCATTACTTAAGCATCTTGCCATCTGGCTGCTTTTAATATGCTTTAGTTACCTGAGATTTAGCTAAGCTAATTACATCTTAAAGTTGCTTTTGTAGTCTTATGTCCAACCAACCCCTTTTATTTATTAAAATAGAATATTTAAAGGTTTTGTAAGAATTCAACTGACCATCTCATCATATATCTGACCATAATGAAAACTTTATTCCTTCTTACAAGTATTTATTAATTGCTTATAGTTAAGTAATAAATAATAGTTAAAGCTACAAGTGTCTCCTCTGGAAGACATTTATGACCATGGGTAAATACATTATTATTTATTGCATTAAAACTCTAGTAATTATATTTGCAGGATAAAAGATGAATATATAATTAATCAGTCTGATTAATATTATTTACCTGCTTGCAGATGCACACATACTCTATCACAATAGTTACAGAAGAGATCAGATAAGGTTCAAGTGTTCATGAGAGAGTTGATCTTTGATTCAAGAATGTTTAGCTTCTGAATCCCTCACTTCTCCACTTCATTTAACTGTGCAAAGCCTGTATACACAATAAAAAGTACTAACCAATTTTAATGAAAACTAATTTATATTCTTAGCTGCTGTAACCTTAAATTATTTTTTTACCTAACAATCTTCAACACTAAAACATTACCATTGCTTCACATATAACCTCTTTTTACATAGCAATGCTTCATTATTATGTTAACTTCACTGATATAATCAGACTGGCTTATATATAGAAAGTGAAACCACCTTTTTCTTATAAAATCTCTGTCTTTTTTTTCCATATGTTAAAGCATCAGACGGGAAGTGAACCCATGGCAACTGTCTGCAAGCAACTGCTTACTTGCAAGGCAGCTGCACTGACCTCTTGACTACCAACGCTTGATAAAAAAATCTCTGTCTTGTGTTGCAATTTGAGAGTTACCTATACAGTCATCATTACATCTGATTGGCTGTTATATAAGCATGCTAAATGTGCATGTAAGAAGGTTTCAGCCTTTCACTTTAATTATGAACTTCTTGCACTTAATAAATAATATTTACATATGTTTACTGTCAATTAGTTGTAAATCAAAAGATTTTGCATTGTTGATTTAAAAATAATATACAGTGAGCTAAATGTGAAGATGTTTAAAAGCTTCATGCTCTTAAGCCAAAATGCTTCAGACAGCCTTATATATATAAAAATTTAAGTAAAGGAGATTGGACAACTTTTTTCTTATAAAATCTCTGTCTTGTATTGTGACTTGAGAGCTACCTATATAGTCATCATTATATCTGATTGGTTGTTATATAAGCATTCTAAATGCACATGCAAGGTTTCAGCCTTTCACTTTAATGATTTTTTTTATAAAAAATTTAAACAATGAGATGATTTAAATTGCCTTATAATTTATTCTAGTTACTCTCCCCCTCCCCTCGCTCTTTTAATTTTTCGTTCTTCCTTATACTCTCTTTTTTTATTTTTTCTCTCTCTCTTTCTTACTTTTCCCTCTTTCCTTTTGTTTTTGCTTCTTTTCCTACCTTTTTCTTTTTTCTTACTACTTTGCTCAATCTCCCTCCTTTTTTTCAAAGCTAAATTATAAACTTTAACAAATTCAATTGCATTATGAAATAATGAAGTCTTTTACATCATTAAAAGATTTAAGCATGTTTTAGAATTACCAAGAGCAAATCACAAATTAGTTTTCATTTAAGTTTTGCTTATTTTTTGAACTTCTAAACATTTATTGAATGACCTTATTAAAGTTCATATATTCTCGTAATCTAATTGATCCAGCTTAAAACCAGGGGATAATTTTGAAAACGAAATAAATTGCAAGTAAACTAAATTTAAAAGCTAAAATGACCAGTTTAAAACTAAGTAAAGATCCTGTGTTTATAAGATAAACAAAGCAAAATAGTTTAATTAATGAATAAGGAAAACTTTATTTTCTGCTCTAAAAGATAATACAGGGAGAATATCAGTAAAAATTAAATGTTGATCAAATCTACCATAATAATAATAAATCATTATAAAATCAGAATATTTAAAACTAATAAATATGACTGAGATGCTTAAAATTAAGACTGATCATTTAAAATTACCATGGCAACTACTAGTGATCAATCATCCAGAAGAAGTTATAAAAAAGTTTATTAAATCGATAAACTAATAATTTCATCTGGAATTAAATGGTGCGAATACAATTATCTAAGCATTTATAAAAGTAAATCATAGTTGGATGACATTATCTATGGATATCAACTATCAATCTTATTGAAAAAATTGATGTACAAAACATAAAGTAACGTGCGCATGCTCTGTATATTGTCATCATTTCAGATGAATAAAATGAACGAAAAATAACTAATTAATGTATGTGTGTTTCACACTTACATTAATTTCACACATACTTAACGAGCAAGATAATAACATATGCTATCAAAACTAAACTTAATTTATTATTAGGAAAAGTTATACTTCTTGTATATTTCTAAATAGTTCTTGCATTCTTCTAATTAAACTTTTTTCTGTCTTGTAACAATATAACATCCAAATCAAAAAAAGAAAGTGCTTATTATGATATATAGAAGTATTTTATATTACCACCCATACTGGTATTTGACAGTGCCAAATATAAAAGTAAAACAATGATTTTTCCCCCAATATTATAGTGTATCGGTAAAATTTTTGAAGCAGGTAGATGGAAATGTTTTTTATATTAAATGAAAGATGAGTTCGAACCTGGATATTATGTAAAATTTAGTTCAAATAAATTATAAATTAAATGGTTAATAAAATTCAAATAAATGTTTTAATTCAAATATATAATAATATTAACCAATGTGATGATGACGATGATTTTTATTTTAAAAATGCAATTATTCCCAAACATATTGTATTTGTTTTTCAATTTTAATTTTAAAAAAAACAACTCAAAAATGCCATAACTCCTAAAAAGAAAGTTTACTTTTGGAAAAGCTTTTAAAGGAACGCATCTCCCCCAGTAGATTACATTAATTTCTCAAGGTCATGGATATTAATTAGAATAGAATATAGGTGTAAAAAGCTATATTTGGATTGAATTACAAACACAAACTAAATAAATTAATATATATATTTAATAATTTATTAATAATAAATAAAACGACTGCGTATATAGTTGCAACTAACAACACACACACAAATATTATAGTGACAACAAATATTTTCAGTTTAAGTTATCGTTTAAGTTTAAAGTCTTATAGTATATGTGATGATACGATCTTACCATGTTAAGTAGGGAAACAGTCACTAACCATGGTTTTTTCAGGAACCATTCTTTTAATATTTTATTATTGTCTTTATTAGTTTTTACAATGATGATCTCCTTGAACACTAGTCATGTTAGAGAGAGTAAATATAGCAGCACTGATGACATTCTATGAGGTATATTATCTGTAGGTCTTGAGTAATTTATATAGCACTATCTATTTCTTCTTCTATGTCATTATAGAGGCATAGCAACAAGCCAGGTTTTCAAACTTCAGCATTACTTTCTGGATCTGACTGCATTTTCCATGTTGTTTTGTCTGGTGGGGTTTTTGGTTAGCCACACATGGTAGACAAATTTCTTTTAAATAAATTCATTATATTGACTGTTGTAACTGGAGTATTAAAAATACTTTAAGAACAGTCATTAAAATATGGCTTATGAGGGAAAAAGAATCTTAGCTTGTCTCTTTCTCTCTTTATTTACCTTTCATTAAGATAGAAAGAAGAAAAATTCACTGCTGACTTTTATTTTTTAATTATAACTTATAAACTGTTATCAATTTTAACATTTCATTTTTTTTCAAATCCATTATCCAAATATCTATAAAATTGGATGGTACTTACATATAATTTTTTCACTCTTTTCTCTGAATATCTTTTAGTTAAATGTCCATTTTCAGGTATGTTGAATTATTTGTTTGTTTGTTTGTTTTTCAACATTATTTTATCGAACATTAAGTCTTAAAAATATTAAGAAAATCAAATATAAATTCATGTTAACATTAAAAAATAATTTATTATAAATACCATTCACAACATTTAATAATTTTTTATTGTATATTATAATGTACAAACAATTAACATGTTGTGAATATTGTAATGATTTTTTTTATATGTTTACAGCAACATTCGTTCAAGCTGTTGGTTAATTACTTTTCCTAACTTGCAAAAATGATTAAAATTTGGAATCTATCAGTGACAGAAAGAGAAACAGTGGAGTATTTTCAAAATTATGGGATATTAGTGCCTGCACAAAATTGTATGCTAATGAGCATGATATGTAACTTTATGTGTGAATGGACATAATGGTGGTATAATCTCAAAATGTGTTTGAAGCACATATTCTTTCATCATGTTTTTATTTTGTTTATTAAAATTATATTAAATTTTATTTAATTACAATTGTTTGGAGTTTTGTATAATTTTATTTGAAATTAAACTGAGAGACTGCAAACCTCTCGCAGTGCTTATTAGCCAATCAGGTGTTATTAATAGCGATCTAATTGTAAATACAAGACAGAGAATTTAACAAGAAGAGAGCATCCACCCTCCTCTTACTTGTCTTTCTATATATCCAAGCCAGTCTGAAGTACTTAGATAAGAGCGAGAGGTTTGCAGTCTCTCAGTTTAATTTCAAATACTGTTTCCACTTTATAAATTAAATATTATAATTTTATTGTGTTTTTATAATCTTTTTTTTTTAAATAAAAAATTCAATGAAATATTTAATATGATAATCATTTTTTTAAATAAATAGTAACATTATTTAAAACATGACTCCTGAAAATGGATAATTAATCAAAAACTACCCAGGGAAGAGAGTGAAGGAATTATACATAAGTACCAAATGGATAAGTTGTTTAATTAAAACTTTCATTTGAAAAGCAGATTAAAAAAAGATTTAAATTTTGATATTTTTTTAAACACATTGAGTCTACTTTTCTTTCTTTCTTTACATTGTAATTTATAGTTTTCTTACATGTTCCAAAGAAAATATGCATGAATTAACTTTTCATTTAACTTTGAAATTTTTATTTCTCAAGTGGCATGCACACACAATGACAGTTTATATATCTATTAATCAGTTCACATGAGATTTAATAAACACATTTTTTCACTCTGTATTGTAGTATAACCATTGTTATAGCTATGATAGTAAAACTCTATACAGTAGTGTCACTCAATGCCATCCAGAGTAATCAATGGATGCCAGAAGGCTTGTGCATAAAATCCCCATCTAGTACCTACTCATCCAATATCCCCAGACTAGTTTCTGGCTTGTGGCCTTAGTCAGTAAGAAGCCTTGGATCTGAGAACACTGCAATTAGATCTTAGAATCTAATGCAACCCTCCAACAACCACCTTTTATCTCTACTTATGTACAAAACTATGAGAATAAAATTGAAAACACAATATTTTCAATCTAAGCTCAAAAGCTTTTATAGTCATATGGGTCTGAATTCAGTTCAGCATCCATACATTTTGGTGTCTTTGGCTGTTTAACAATTATTGCCACCACTATTCTATTAGGCAGGATTGGTGTTAAACCACTAAACATAACATGATCTCCATTTCTTATGCTTGTACATAACTGTTATTAAAACAGGCAAAATTCTCAATACAGTAGTGCCACTCAGTGCCTGCCTAATAGGATAGTGGTGGCTATGGTTGTTAAATAGCGAAAGACACCAAAATGTATGGGTGCTGAACTGAGTTCAGATCCATATAACTATATAAGCTATTTAGCTTAGATTGAAAATATTGTGTTTTCAATTTTATTCTCATAGTTTTGTAGTTAAGTAAACATAAAAGGTGGCTACTGGAAGGTTGAATTAGATCCTAAGATCTATGTGCAGTGCTCTCAGATCCAAGACTTCTCACTGGCAAAGGCCACAAGCCAAAAACTAATCTGGGGATATTGGATGAGTAGGCACTAGATGGGATTTTTTGCACAAGCCTTCTGGCATCCATTGATTACTCTGGATGGCACTGAGTGGCACTACTGTATGGAGAGTTTTGACTGTTTTAATAACAGTTATGTGCAAGCATAAGAAATGGAGATCATGTGATGTTTAGCTATGATAGTAATACATTGTATGCCATCAAATCTAGTTCATATTTTAAAAAATCTTAAAATCAGACTAAAAAAAAAAAATTAAATATTCTTGGCTGCAAATATAGGCTATATATAGAAAATTATACAATTGCTTTTCATGTAATAATCAGATAAAAATGGGATCAAATTATTGCTTATCATAGGCAAAGTATTTATCTAGAAGTCAGATCATGTCTATGGTGTAAATACAGAACATAGCACAGAAAACTGACACTTTCATTACAACACAATTAAATCAGTAAAAAAAAAGAACAATCTAGCAGTCTAACAATCAAGTTGACAAACAAAATAAAAATAGTCTCCCTATAATAAAATTTTTTATTTAATTTTATTACTCAGGAATTCACAAGAAGTGTGAGCACTGAAAATAATACAATTGGTTGTGATCCATGGATCTTGAACCTCAGAATCTGCCCTTCTATAACTGCATTAAATACTGCAGAGCCTTATTATTGTTGTTATTATTATTACTACTACTATTTTACTACTGTCGTTCTTTCTTTTTTTTTAAGTTAAAATAGTCATACTCATTTATAATGATCTTCCAATAATGATTCTAAAAAGATACAACATTGATTGCTTTCATTGGAAAAATATGATTAAAGCTGAAATACAATGGAATCTTAAACTAGGCAATCTATTGAAGACTTTATAAAACAATAATTGTGGCAGAAAAGTTTTAAAAACAATATTACTCATAGTTTGACTTTTAAATAAAAAACAATAAATAGTTTTTTATTAAATTATTTTTATTAATAATATATAATTGATAAATGCATTTACCTATTTATAATCTCTGTTTAAGACTTGTTATTCATATTTATTTATTTGGGTGTGTTTTTTTTTAAGTATTTACAAATATTATCTGTAGAGGTGTCTCTTAAGCAAATGTCTTCATTAATAGCTTTACTAAGTCCATCAATACTCTCTCAGTATTTATACATTCAAAAGACATTAATTATATTGTTCAAGGGATATGTTTGTCATAATTATATAAGTCAAAAGCTATGACTTCAGTGATAATAGATTATTCTGAATCTGTTGATATAATACCAATAAAATCTGGAGAGAACAAATCCATTTGATTTTATTGCTGAATCCAGAAATAAAAATGTTTGTAACATCACAAAAAAATCAATTTTTTGTGATATAATTTTTTGATTGATATAAAAGTTCCATTTTGGTTCTTATAAAATGTAATATTGATATGAGACATGCCTTAGGATCTTAAAGTATTTCTTAAATTAGTTGCAAATCTGATCTGCTTAATAGTCTTTATAAATTTTCTGGAAGCCAACTGGTCTTCTGCTATCTGAAGAATGAATATCTGAAAAGTCATTGCAAAGAAGTTAATTGAAATATTTCTTATGGTAATATTTAACTGCATATTCAGAAATTTAATGTGATCATTGTTCTTCAAAGAAGGCCAAGTATTCATCAATAGAATGTGGTTATGTTAAATAGCCATCTTTGAGAATTTGCAACTCAACTCTATATAATACCATCCACTTTACTAAAAAGATTATTTCGAAAAATTATTCTAGATCTAATCTAAAGGAAAAAAGGTAAAACACACTAATCATGACATAAAGTTGTATTTTATTCCACTATTGAAAAAAAATTTTCAGTATACAAGGTTTTTCCCCTATTGTTTAGATAAAAAGTTGTGCATACTGTCTTTGTGGTTTAGGATCTAAATGGCAGACTTTGAAATAAATCTATTAATAATTAATTCTAAAAAAAATCTTTCTTCTAAGATCAAAGCAATGTCATCAGGATAAGTAATTTTTTCTGCTTTATTTTAAAAATTTATTAAAATAGATGAAGAATTTAAATTTATGGAAGCCCAGTAAAATTTGGGATTTATTATGATTATCATTTAATATTAGTTTTCCTATCTCTTTAAATGTAATTATTTTGCTTCCATGCATAACAACGTGTTTTTTTATTATCTTTATACCATAAAGCTGAATGCATTTTCAGTGACACTTGAATTTTTCTATTGGAGAGTATTTTATCAAATAAATTAATTATTTACCTATGTATAAAGATTTTAGATTTTTTTTAAAAGACCATTTTTCCAAACAAAATCATAAATTGAGACTAAAGTAATAAAGATAGTAAAGCTTTGAGCTCTTTTTCAATTTAAAATGTCAAAAAAAAAAACGGTTCTCAGCAGCTTTTCCTTATCTTAAATCCAACTTATTCTAAAGGCATATAATATGTTGGATCCCTGTTAACTTTATTACGTTTTAAGATTGAAATTGTTCATTTAAAAGAATATTAAATAAAGTGAGATGATAAAGTGAAAGATAGTTGTATTGTAAAAACACAATCAGAGATTAGAGAATTGTTAGTACAAAATAGAGTAAATTGCTAAACTTCCTTTTACGCTAAAACTGTGGTCATTTTACAAATCTTTACTTCTGTACTACAATCATAATTTTTCCAGGAATTCCATTTAACCTTAAACAGATGTTTAATATGCTTTATTACTAACAAAAAAAAAAAAAAAACGTATAGAAAATGCTAGAATCGGTTCCTCTTTCTCCCACTAGATGTTTAAGTAGTCAATAGATATCAGGTAAAACAGTGGTAGAATGTTAAAAACCCTAGCCTGGTCTCTTGACTATTGTTTTCATCAGTGTAATCTTAAGATTCAAAGCAGTAACTTAATGCATGCAACTAAAAACTACTTTTGCTTCTTTAAGTCTAAAAAATTGCAAGAAAAATTAAGGCTTTGATGTTGTGGAAATTTGGATCATTAACATAATTTTTTTATATAAATTGTATAATGTGAGTGTTCCTTTTATAGAGAAAATTAGTTTTGACAAAACGCTGCAATTTACCTATAGATTTTGATTAAAATGGGGCAATGTATGAACAAAAAAAATAACATAACATTATTTAAAAGTGACTCTATAGAAGAACTGTATATCTAGAATTCAATAAAATGACACAAAAAAAAAATAACGATGATATAAAAAAAGAAAATACCATAACACTTTTATTAGAAAGAGGAACAGCAGCAAAAGTTTATGAAATAATTAATTCTACAAAAAATTATTTAAATTAATACACTGTTCAAGCTTACACACACCTGCACATATATAATGTAATATAAGGGATTCGAACTCAGACTTTCACCTAATATGGGCTTTGAACGTTCCATCATCAGATTTTCAATGAAATGGATGGCTGAAGAGTTGTGGGTTGGAGTAGTTTGAAGTCTGTCCATTAAAGTATGAAGATTAGCTATGGTATGAAGATTAGCTATCTTAATATAAAGCTGAGCACTGATTGTATATATGTGTGAGGATAGTAATCTGGACCAATTGATGATTACTGGTTTAGCATGAAATACATATATTGGTGATTATTTATCTTTTCAACATGTGTATGATCAGGTGGGTCAGCAATATGAGATGGCATTGGAGAGTTGAGGGTTGTGTGAAAGTCTGAGTTTGAATCTCTTATATAAAAAAATATTTAGAAATAAAAAATATGAAAATAAAATTCCAAATATTTTCATCTAAAAAATGAGATTTATAATTAAATCTATATAGAATGAAAAATTATCAAGCAAAAAAATGGAAAAAATGTTTCAAAATTATACATTAAATGATAAATATGTGGCAATTGTTCAAAGAATATCTATGTGATATTGATATTTAAGGAAGATAAAACAGATATTACAAATTACATACTTATTAGACTTTTATATAGAGTGACCCAATAAAAAGGTGGCTGGTTCTTTCTCCAAGCAACCTACAGTATTATTTCTGAATTGATATATATGTTGCATAGCAATATAGTTAAGCTACTCAACTACTAAAACATTAAGGAAATATTATATGAAATATGATAATCGTTTTCATAGCTTAATCCATGATGACAGTGCTAACATTAAATTTTATTTTAAATATGACAAAATCATTACTGGAACATTTGAAATGATTCAAATTATGCATACTAGTGAAGTCATATCATATGTATATTTCCAAGTGTTTTGGAAGAGTTTGTGATAGCAGGGAGAGTATTGGAAATAATTAACAAAGATATAAAACACATAATATTTTAAATAGTAAATCATGTTTTTTTTGTTGATAACTACTCTATATTACTACATGACACAGGCATTAATTCAGAGATGGATTATAGTCAGAATAAAGAGCAAATCAATATTTTTTTTTTACAGCAAGACACTGTTTATCATTTCTATCCAAGATTTTTCTAATAACATTAAACTTATACAGAAAAATTAGACAAATCAAAAGAATAAACTTAATTTAAAAGTGACATGGTAGACTTTATCTAAGTATTCTATAATGATAAATCACTTACTTCTTTTGGTTGCATAATATAGAATATACCTATTGAAGCGCTATCTATAGTATGCTTGAGTAAACAATAATTAACAAATAGTGCATTTAATTCCTTATGCCTAGATCAGTTTCTGACTTTTGCTTTAATAGTAAAGGCAAAATTCAAAAACAAACTGAAGATGGAAATCACTAATTAGTCAAGTTTATTGTAGATGACACTAAGATAGATAACTGCTTTTATTTAAATATCAAGTAATAAATGAAATTATTAAAAAAAAAAAATAGTGAAAGTCACCATTATGCTTTAGATTTACAAATTATTATTTATTATTGTAAGTATTTCTGCTTATTGCATAAATTTAGAATATTAGACTATTAATATTCCACATGATCATTTTTTCTTATACTTTCACGCTGTTAAAGCAGTAGCATTTTTTTCATACAATAATGCCATCTAGTGCAATCACTAGTAACCAATAGATACTGAAATGTGCTTAAATGGTCTTTATTCAGTGGATGTTGATGAACAACCTGTTAGTATCTACTGGTTATTAGGGTTTGCACTAGGTGGCACTATTATTTAGAATATTCTGAAAAAAATTCATCACAATACTATTGTAATAATTAGATAAAGATGATTAATATTGATAAGATAGAGTAGCATTTGCTAAGAATCTAACTGATATATCAGTTGCAATGGTAATATTTTACAGGTTATTACTAGCATATTCTACTGGAAAATGTTATGCCCTTATTCACAGAAAGGACTCAGGTTAAAATTTTGAATACACAATTGAATATTACCATAAAAAAAAATATTACACTCAAGTCCATTTCTTCTTTCAACTTTCCCCACACTCCTCTACCAGATATCAGTTATACACAAGCATAAGAGGAGGTGATCATGTGATGTTTATTGGCAGATATCAGAAGACAAATGATCTCTTAGCTATAATTTATGTGAAGCTATTAAATAGATCAGACTTATTGCTTATCTTCTAAGATACAATTCAAATCAAAAAATTACATATGTTCATCCAAGAAATCCTTTAAATAACTGACAAATTAAAGTGTAAGAATGAAGTTTTTGTGAACTCCAAACAAATTTTTGTTTAGATCCAGCTGAATTTTACTTTGTAAGTTATATAATTTTAATCATGGCCAGATGTAATTTTTATACTCTTATGCTTTTGAAATGAAATTTAGCATTCTCTGATTTTTGTAGTTAGAGAAAACATAAATTATTAACAACATAATTAATTAGCGACTGTCAAATCTGTGCACACAATAAAAGAAAAAAAAATTAATAATGTTAGTAGAAAATCAATTATTTGATTGCAATCATTATAGATTTTACTATAATCAGTATTATATTTCTTTCTATTAATTCCTTTCTTCCCAAGAGAATGACCAAGTCAAATTTAAATGATGTATGTTATCTTTAAGGCAACATTTTATACTTCATTATCTCTCATTAAAAAGTCACTTATATCAATCTTTTTAAAAAGGCTTTCATTTTTATCATATGCACCTTGAATGTTTATAACAATCAACCGATGCCTTTTTTCATCGCAGAGGGATCCCCAAACCTAGACACAAAATAGCTATTTACAAAGACAAGAATGACCATCTCATCCCTAATCCAAGCTCCCACCTATATAGGCCAAAGCATTTCAACCTGGGAGCATGAAGCCATTAGTCTCTTTACCTTTTAAATCCACCATTTCCTCTATACTACATATATAGGAAATGTGCAAATACTTTTAGAGAAAGGCTTTCTAAAAATATTTACATACTTCCCATGTGTTTAATAAATAACCACAGTTTTGCATTGTTTTATGTATTTCTAGTATAAAGATCATGGTATTAACTCATTGTGAGTCTCAAAATTTTATGAAGGTTAATTTGTAGAGGAAATGATGGACTTAAAAGGTCTACACTCCTATGTTAAGATGCTTTGGACTGGCCTATATGGATTAGAGTTTAGTTAGGAATGGGATGGCCATTCTTGTCTTTGTAAAGTCATTGTCTTGCATTGATGTGGGGTGGGTCTCTCTGTGGTCAAAAAAAGACATCATTTGATTCTTACAAATGTTCAAGGTGTATATAATATTGAATAAAGCCTTTCTCTAAAAGTATTTACATACTTCCTATGTACAATAAATAATCACAGCTTTATATCAATCTTGTTACTAACTATATTTCCACATTTTTTAAATTGCTAAAGAACATCAGCAAATTTAAAATAGAAACTGGATTCATGTATCTGCAGATATTTCTATACTGTAGTTTTGTTTTGTTTTCATCGCTATAGTAAGTATTTGATTGTGATTATATTTTATGTACTATTAAAACTGTAATTCTTTTATGTGATTAATATTACTTTTCATGTAATACTAGTTTTCAATGTATATTGTAATTAACTTACTTTTGATTATTTTTAATGTTTTCTTAATCATATATTTAATTCAACTCCATTTTTAAGAAAGATACATTATATTATCCGTTCTAATCTTTTTCCTTTTACAATTTAATGTAATTTATAATCCAATATAAATCACTGTTATGATTAATAAATTACATTTGAAAATTTGTTATAAATAGTTTTTATAAATATAAATTTATTAAAAATAGTTACTTATGCTAAATAAATAAATCTAATATTTTACTAACAAAATGGAAACTATTTCAAGTAATACATGAAAAGAAATATATTGGGGATAGTAACGTCAGTAGGAAAAAATAAATAGACTCAAGCCCATATTTGTGATGCTATTATAAAATTTAAATATATAAAATGCAGGTTAGTATAAAAAAGTTGGTAAGTGATGAACAAGAAAATTTTTAAATTGATATTAAAACATAAAATACCTTCTTGGAAACATCCTAAGATGAGGTTCTTGTGCTGGAACATTAGAAGAAAAATTAGGCTTGTGATATATATTAATGAAAGCTTTTATCCTTCAGTTGTTATTAATAAATAATGATGAAGATCAGAAAAAGGGTTATTATACATTTTGTAGTATGGCAAATAGTAATCATTGTTTGTATTTTCAGCTTATTTTAAACATGCTCTGTCATTGTTGTTTTACTTTTTTTTTGTTTTTTGAAATAATATTTATATTAAATATTATATAATGTCTTATTATTACTAAATTGTGCAGCATCAACATTATATATATATATATATATATATATCTGTGATCATATTTATAATATATATATATATATATATATATATATATATTATAAATATGATCACAGATTTGAAAACAATAATCCATCATTTCATAATGCATTGTGTAAACATGCTATGATGAAAATATATAAATAAGCAAAATACTTTTTTTCATAACCAGCAGAAGTATTCCTATTGAAAGCACTTAATAACAATAATAATAATAACAACAATAACAATAATAATAGTAGATATTACAGTATTTCTACAATCAAAAAAGCAATTACCATACTTCAGAAAATTAGAAAATATTATAGAGCAAACTTCAGGCTAAAAGTCAACACCAATAAGTCAGCTGCAAGGGCAATATTTGTGGGAAAATTAAACACATGGATATATCAAAGAAAACCCGGTATGTTTCTGGGTTTCCCTTTCCACTTTGGCATGAATCACATGAGAAAGAAAATACAAAACAAACTTAAAACAGAAGCACTTTCAAAATCCTATCTCTCAATCTCAAAAAGTATTATTATACAATCGATTTTCTATGACAAAACCACCTACTATCTGCCAATAATAAATTTCACAAAATCATTCATTACAGCAATAAATTCACTGTTCAACAAGCCACTATGGAAAAAAAGGAGTAGACGTCTCAAAAAACAACTTAACTGCTTTAGAAACTGGAATGGTCTTGGATTACCTGTCATAGCAGTGTTTTAAACCCAAAATCAGTAAACCTGCTTATAGCTATATTTAGATATATTTCAGGGATACAGGTAATAAAAGAAATTATACCCACTAATTGCCCCCACCGTATAATTACATCTCTACCCTGCTTGAAATATGTGGACCCATAAGGAACAATACAACACAAAAACACAAATAAATACACATATTGGAAAATACAAAATCTACTATTTCCAGACCAATCAGTGAATAACCAACCCACAGTGCTGGGAATAAATAATGGCCAACTGTTAAGCAAGGTCAAAAGATAATGCTTGGAAGTTTTAAAATTTTTTGATTTTATTATCAAACTTAACCTGAATGCCATACCAACAACACACTTTATTCAGTACAAAAGATTTTACATAAATATTGATCCAAAATATATTTTACTTATTATCACCACCATTAAAAACTTTTTAACAACAGCACACACCTTTTTTCTTTCAAAAATATATATGATTTATAAAATATATAATGTTATTTTAACATTAATACCAATCAAAAACACTCTTCTTTTTTCTTTTTAAAAACTTTATTTTATCATCACTATATGTATGCATTTACTTATTTAACACATCAAATGTTTTTCTATTGAAAATCTCTTGAAAATGATTACAAATAAGATGGTCGAAATGTTGGATGTAGTAAACAATTAAATGTATATATATGATGATGACAAAATAAAGTTTTTGGAAAGAAAAAAATGTGTTTTTATTGTTTTTAATGTGAAAAGAACATTAAATATTGATCCATTATGTATGATATGTCACAGATTGGAAGAAACACAAACCCACTTCCTATATGATTATCTAGTCCTAGAAAAAGTGTGACTAATGATGTAGAACAACTATAGATAAAATGGTACTACAATAGGTAACATACTAGATGCATACAAAAACCAGAAATATCAATACTATGTGCAGCAACCTTCAGCTTTACACATATTGGTGCACCCATTGCACCTTCACATTTGGAAACAATCCAAGAAGACATCTCAATATCTACAACAAACTAAAAAAAAATCAGGGATAGAGACAGTATTCTGCACCACAGGTATTTTCATGGCAACATAGTTTCTCTTCAAAATGTGGTCAGCATTATGACAAGGACTAAAATTAGTATTCTTAAAAAAATAATTTTAAAAAAATAAGATCAGATAACGCAACCTCATTGATGGCCAATCATCATAACAATGAATGTTTTTTACTTGGTTGAACAAGGTAACTTTCAGAATCAAGGACTAAACCAAGATTAAAAAGAATTTTTCATAAAAGTTTGTATAACCCTAGTATAAACTTTTTTGATGTAACCAATTGACACTCAATAAAGTTTGCTTTGAAACACAATAATAATAATAACAACAACAAAAACAATATCAATAATAATAATAACAACAACAAAAACAATATCAATAATATCAATAATAATAATAAAACAACAACAATAATAATAACAATAATAAAATAATAATAAAATAAAATAATAATAATAATAATAATAATAATAATAATAATAATAATAATAATAATAATAATAATAATAATAATAATAATAATAATAATAATAATAATAATAATAATAATAATAATAATAATAATAATAATAATAATAATAATAATAATAATAATAATAATAATAATAATAATAATAATAATAATAATAATAATAATAATAATAATAATATCAAATTCATATCGGCTTTTTCAAACCAAATTGTGCAAACGCTTTTTGCGAGTGTTAAATAATAAATGAATACCCTCTGACCCATATGAGATATAGAATTTATGCAGCAATAAAAGGAATCCCTCTTATTACTACGACTCAAATTTTATATATGAGCAAATCTGAAGTACTGGCACAGAAGGTGTGACTATAGAACAGTCACTTTGAATTACTATATATAACTTATGAATGAATGATGCCGATGAAATTTACTAGAATTTACTGAACATCATTCCAACTGAAATTAATCATATATATAAATCAGCATTTATTTTTTATAGCATCTGTATACAATTGTAATCACATTCATATCGGCTTTTTCAAACCAAATTGTGCAAACGCTTTTTGCGAGTGTTAAATAATAAATGAATATCCTCTGACCCATACGAGATATAGAATTTATGCAGCAATAAAAGGAATCCCTCTTATTACTACGACTCAAATATTTATATATGAGCAAATCTGAAGTACTGGCACAGAAGGTGTGACTATAGAACAGTCACTTTGAATTACTATATATAACTTATGAATGAATGACGCCGATGAAATTTACTAGAATTTACTGAACGTCATTCCAACTGAAATTCATCATATATATAAATCAGCATTTATTTTTTATAGCGTCTGTATACAATTGTAATCACATTCATATCGGCTTTTTCAAACCAAATTGGGCAAACGCTTTTTGCGAGTGTTAAATAATAAATGAATACCCTCTGACCCATACGAGATATAGAATTTATGCAGCAATAAAAGGAATCTCTCTTATTACTATGCCTCAAATATTTATATATGAGCAAATCTGAAGTACTGGCACAGAAGGTGTGACTATAGAACAGTCACTTTGAATTACTATATATAACTTATGAATGAATGACGCCGATGAAATTTACTAGAATTTACTGAACGTCATTCCAACTGAAATTAATCATATATATAAATCAGCATTTATTTTTTATAGCGTCTATATACAATTGTAATCACATTCATATCGGCTTTTTCAAACCAAATTGTGCAAATGCTTTTTGCGAGTGTTAAATAATAAATGAATACCCTCTGACCCATACGAGATATAGAATTTATGCAGCAATAAAAGGAATCCCTCTTATTACTATGACTCAAATATTTATATATGAGCAAATCTGAAGTACTGGCACAGAAGGTGTGACTATAGAACTGTCACTTTGAATTACTATATATAACTTATGAATGAATGACGCCGATGAAATTTACTAGAATTGACTGAACGTCATTCCAACTGAAATTAATAATATATATAAATCAGCATTTATTTTTTATAGCGTCTGTATACAATTGTAATCACATTCATATCGGCTTTTTCAAACCAAATTGGGCAAACGCTTTTTGCGAGTGTTAAATAATAAATGAATACCCTCTGACCCATACGAGATATAGAATTTATGCAGCAATAAAAGGAATCCCTCTTATTACTATGACTCAAATATTTATATATGAGCAAATCTGAAGTACTGGCACAGAAGGTGTGACTATAGAACAGTCACTTTGAATTACTATACATAACTTATGAATGAATGACGCCGATGAAATTTACTAGAATTTACTGAACGTCATTCCAACTGAAATTAATCATATATATAAATCAGCATTTATTTTTTATAGCGTCTGTATACAATTGTAATCACATAAATTCTATATCTCGTATGGGTCAGAGGGTATTCATTTATTATTTAACACTCGCAAAAAGCGTTTGCACAATTTGGTTTGAAAAAGCCGATATGAATGTGATTACAATTGTATACAGACGCTATAAAAAATAAATGCTGATTTATATATATGATTAATTTCAGTTGGAATGACGTTCAGTAAATTCTAGTAAATTTCATCGGCGTCATTCATTCATAAGTTATATATAGTAATTCAAAGTGACTGTTCTATAGTCACACCTTCTGTGCCAGTACTTCAGATTTGCTCATATATAAATATTTGAGTCATAGTAATAAGAGGGATTCCTTTTATTGCTGCATAAATTCTATATCTCGTATGGGTCAGAGGGTATTCATTTATTATTTAACACTCGCAAAAAGCGTTTGCACAATTTGGTTTGAAAAAGCCGATATGAATGTGATTACAATTGTATACAGACGCTATAAAAAATAAATGCTGATTTATATATATGATTAATTTCAGTTGGAATGACGTTCAGTAAATTCTAGTAAATTTCATCGGCGTCATTCATTCATAAGTTATATATAGTAATTCAAAGTGACTGTTCTATAGTCACACCTTCTGTGCCAGTACTTCAGATTTGCTCATATATAAATATTTGAGCCATAGTAATAAGAGGGATTCCTTTTATTGCTGCATAAATTCTATATCTCGTATGGGTCAGAGGGTATTCATTTATTATTTAACACTCGCAAAAAGTGTTTGCACAATTTGGTTTGAAAAAGCCGATATGAATGTGATTACAATTGTATACAGACGCTATAAAAAATAAATGCTGATTTATATAAATGATTAATTTAATAATAATAATAATAGTAATAATGAATAATAATAATAAGTAATAATAATAATAATAATAATAATAATGAATAATAATAGGGATAATAATAATAATAATAATAATAATAATAATAATAATAATAATAATAATAATAATAATAATAATAATAATAATAATAATAATAATAATAATAATAATAATAATAATAATAATAATAATAATAATAATAATAATAATAATAATAATAATAATAATAATAATAATAATAATAATAATAATAATAATAATAATAATAATAATAATAATAATAATAATAATAATAATAATAATAATAATAGATGGACTCCTGAACTCAAGATTCATGGATCATAACTGCAGTTCTATCATTTCCTGTGCCTAAGCTACATATGACTTCCTGAAGGAGGTGGGGATATTTTTATAATAATAAAGTATTATACCTAATTTTATTGTAATACTTCATAAAATTTAATTGAAGATATATTATTTTCTTATGTTAACTGATTTGCTTAAAAGCAGGTTTCACAACTTTAAAGAGGTATAAAGATTATTGATACTAAGTTGTAGGCACTTATTACTAGTATAGATAATTTAATTGTACTTTCCAACAAGTCATCAAATACCATAAAAATAGCGGGGTTGGTTTTGATTATTATTCAGTCAACATATATAGCTAAATACCAAAATTTAGTATGAAACTAATCTACATTGTATCAGCCTTCTTACCAGGAATAAACAAAAATGTAGATAATTCTTAAAGAAAGCAATACCTTTCAAAGAACATTGATTCCATGATACTAATTATGAAAAAGTTACTAAAATTTCAACTCTTTTTCAAGATTCCAATATATGTATACCATATGTTATATCTTTAGGGGTTTGCAACATGATAACATTTGTCAACTTAACATATCTATAACTAGATGTCGCTTCTTCAATTATTGATAATTCTCTCAACTCGTACTAAAATCAATACTAATTTTATCTTTACTCCTTCCATTCTTCTTCACTATTTATTTATTTTTTATTATTATTTTTTAATTTTTTTTATTTATTTATTGACTTTTTTAAAGTATAAGTAACATGGATGATAGTCACAACAATAAACCCCAGTCATGTTAACCACAAAATATTTTTGTAAACAATATAAGATAAAATATGTTCAACCATCATTGAAGTCAACATAATGCTATTTAATACTGTGATTAAATTACTGCTGCTGCTTTGTTTTGCTTATTTGTTTTTACTTAAATGTTGAGGTGTTTGCGCTTATAAAAATAAATATTATTTAAATGTTGAGGGTATTCAGTACAGACTAGCTGCTGTTCTGGATAAATTAAAAGATGTGATATTTTTGTGTAGTGACATAATTACTGGGACTAAATTAATTGTATATAGAACTATCAACAAACCCAATGGCATTAAAGTGTTTTTATTTAAGGTTCCATAAAGGTTTAAAAATGGAAGATCATTAAATCAATTAATACCTTCCATCATTGCAGGGTTCAGACTCAAACCAACAGTAATATCAAATAATATGAAATATACATTCATATCATACAATCAATAAATACAATTTGATGTATAACTTAGTCAATAATGAGCTGGCCATGCTGAATGACTGGAATAACTTCCATCTATATATATTAGCTTGCCTCATGAGTTCTAGTTTTAATCTTCTGGCTGTACTGGACAGCTTGCCTCAAGTTTGTTAAATGACTTTTCCAGCTGTACTATTCAGCTTGCCTCAAGTCTGCCATAGTCATGGAAGCTTCCAGTTCTATCATGGACTTGCCTCATTACATAGATGTATTGGTAGTAGATGTAGTAGAAACACCTTCACTGTTGGAAGTGATTTCAATGGAGATACAGCACATTCAGTTGTTCAGATAGACAAACATTCTCTCTCTTAAGAGCATGTACTGTCATTTAGGTTAGACAGATGTTCTCTGACTTGCCTCCAAAAAGGCTGACTATTTATTGCTAGATCCTTTCCCTTAATGATAGCAATTGGATTCAGAGAGCCTAACCAATGGTAGGATTTTATACACATGTTTACATATTGACCACACTTATGCTTCACTCTTTGACCATGTTTATACATTGTTTAGCCACATGTTTACACATTGGATAGTGGCAATGTGTGCTCAATCTGATCAGATAAGGAAGGAATCTGGACTAGTGCACTTCTGAATGCAAGGTCAGATATGACAATGGTAATGACGAAAATAGTTTTTATAAGAGAATTGCATCATAAACTTTATAATAAAGACATCTAAAAAAATGCAATATTGATTATTTTCATTAGGAAAAAGAGAGGATGCATATGGTTTTATTTCTCTGAGTTTATACAACATTTGACCACCAGAACTGTGAGTCCCAAGTCAGATGCTTTACCAACTGCATCAAATGTCATATGGTTTCATGCATATGGTTCTATTTCCTCGGAAGTTCATAAGATGTTTGACCACCAGAACTGTGAGTCCCAAGTCGGACACTCTACCAACAGCATCAAATGGCATATGGTTTCATTAGGAAGATATGGCTGAAAATGAGAAAGCAAGGTTTGCTGCAGAAGAATTCAAACCTACTCCACAAAATATCAAATAAAACGAATAAATGAATTAGTATGTTCTATATACGAACATATTTTTGTTTCATGGATTGATTTGAATGTTCATCGCAAACTCATTTTTAGTGTATAATTATTACTATTTTGATTTTTTACTACCTTAGGGTTGGGATGATCTTGATTGGCTGAAGCTGATGATACTTTATTTTTACTACTTCATATTGCTTCATATAATAATTATCAAGATATAGGGGGTTTGAGTTCAGACTTTCATATGACCCTCAACTATCCAAGCTATTTCATACTGCTGACACACTTGAGCACATACATGTCGAAAAGATAAATGATCACCAATTTATGTATTTTGTGCTGAAACCAGCCCTATATGTGTGGAGATGATGATCTGGACCAACTGACGAGTGCTGCTTTAGCACGAAATATTGATATTGGTGATTATTTATCTTTTAGACGTGTGATCAAGGGTGTCAACAGTATGAGATAGCTTGGATAGTTGGGGGCCGTGTGAAAGTCTGAATTCAAATCCCCTATATATTATATATTGGAATGCAGGTATGAAAAAGCCTGCACTGTAGATAAAAAAATTCATATATTAAAATAATTATCAAGATAAATTATTTATGCACCTTGCGTGTATTTAATTATTTATTATATGAAAATCTCACTATTTATCAAGTTAAATTAGCATATTTATTTGGAATATTTCCTTTTAAGATTTCAAATAAAGTCATAGTATTCTGGAAAATATATAAAAACTCTTGGCGTGTTATAAATAAAAAGTTGTCTCTCCAATATATATATCATCAATATGTAATATTAGCTAATTTAGATTTTTTTTGTAATTTTTTCCCCGAAACTTTAAATGTTAAGATATTGAAATAAGCATTTAAAAAAGTAGCACGCCGTGATAAACCATTACCGATGATGATCAAATGCTTTCGTTTGGTTGTACTACACTACTGCTAGTTAATTTCACCTGTCAGAAAAACTCAACAAAGATACTAATCAGTTTAAATCATTCGAGCTTACAAAATACCCATTACACTAATCATTTTAAATCAGTCGTTTTCCTCTTCTATCTTCACTCGACACAGCTTTCTTCTTACTGGGGATCCCAAGAGGAAGCAATCTACGGTAATTCAAAACGCCTGCGTCATTTTCTTCGTTTTTCATCACATTGTGCCTTTCCATGCTTCTTCTAATCAGTAATCAATTTGTAGATCTAAAGATCTTTAAAAGCCTTTGAAATGCAGATTCTTAATTTATTAATAATAATTAAAGGAACACTGCTAAAGAAAAATCGCATTTTATTTTATTTTTTAGATTTTGAAATTATTGGTTTATATATAAGAAATAAAATAAATTCCAACACAATATTTCAAAAATAATAATCAGTAAATAATTAAAAATGTAATAATTTTATAATTGCAGAAGGTCGTTTAATATCATTTTTTAATATTTATTATTAAGTTTAATTTATTTAGAGTGTTTGTATCTTTCTCTCTTTCTTTTTAAATCAAACGTTCTTTTTTTATCTCGTTATACTTTCTAATCAGCTTTTAAAAAGTAATGATAATAACATTATAGCTATATTTTTAATTTTTTAGATATTCTCTGGCTTAAACCCTTTATATCCCAATGGGGAATGCTCATTTTGAACTACTAAAAATTAAAAACAAAAATAATTCAGCTACAGCCCACTAGAGTATTATTTTCTTCATTAAGATTAAATCCCATGCTGGCTTGAGTGATTGCGTAGTAACTACTTCCCCAAGAGTTCAAAATAGTTCATTATACAATTTGTAAATATCATGTGAACATATTCCCCAAACTATTTTTTTATAAATGCAAGCAAATATTTGCAATTTAAGCAGTAACTTTAATGAAAATGGATGTTGAAATTAAAACTTACATTATTAATCTTATACAAAGAATTTTCAAAGCAATCTTAGAATCTGATAAATCAAACGAATTTAGATCAAATTTTAAAACGATAAAAATGAAATTCATAAGTTATTTATTACTGATTCTTTAAATTAAAATTATGATTTTGATTTTTTTTTTTTTTTCAATTTAGGAATTAAATCGTGTATTTTTGAGCAATGCCAATAGCTGAATGTATTAGTATGTCATCAAATGAACGTTTGCACTATTAGTATAAGCTTCTTAAAAAGGAACTGCTTTGTTTGATGTAGTGTATTTGTTTAATGGCGGACTTTGAAGCTCAAGATCCACGGCCTGCGATTCCATTCCATCATTTCAGTGTTCAATCTTTTTCTGAATTTCTAAGCAATAAACCAGAGAAATAATTTTTAAAAAGTAACAATTAAAATCATTTTCACCCTTCTTTTAGCATCTAGTTAAGGATATCTAGACATTTATTGGCTGACTAGTGTTTAATGATTAATTGGGTTAGCTAAAGATCCAACTGCCTAAAAAAAAATTTAAGCCTAACTAAATAAAGAATTTTAAGCTTTATTTCACTTTGGTTCAAATCCAAGTTATAAGTGCAAATTGCTGCTTCACAAAGCCTCATTTTATTAGTATAAATACATAATTAGAATTATTGATGATTATAAACTGGTAATAATCTTTAAAGACTATAAACTTTATAAGCTTTTTAAAAGCTAAAGTATTTTCTTGTTTTCTTATATAAAACAGAAATAATTATAAATATATTGTTGTATACACAATCCATTTGGCCTCAGATATTGATATACACGTATGCATATACAAAACAAATATAGATATATGTATGTATTTTTTTTTTAAAAAAAAAACGAGAAACTTGTACAAAATCGATTTCTCTTTATATTAATTAAATAAATTTAGTTTGAGTAAAATAAACAATAAAAAAATTAAACTAAATAATAAATTTATTTTTTCGAATATAATAAAAAATTTATATAACGATTTAATTAATTAAATAGAAAATATATAAATATTTTATTGGTCCTGAATATTTGCTATTTTTGTTAAGATTTGATTATGTACAAATTTAGGTAAAGGATTAATAAATACCCTAGTAATTAATGATGTAATTAAAGCAGTAAATTAATTAAATAATGTAAAAAAAAAAAAATATACAGATAAGACAAAAATTTATGTGCGAGACAAATCTGGATTTTAAAAAATGCCTTTCAAAAATCAATGATGAGAAAGAGTATAAAAGTGCCTAAAATCTTTTGTCTCATCTTATCAATTCTGGTATTATTTTGCTTGTTGTTGACTTCTTCCCCTAAGTCAGAATCATTCCAGTATGCTGATATGAAGTGTGAGCAACTGAAAGGTACAGATGAAGTATTAATATATTAAGCTGGCCCATAACAGTACATTTCACAAAAAATATGTCATATAGATATTCTAGTGATGGTACACTATGTTCTCCATGTGTGTTTCATGTTGTCTTGTTATGAGGTAGCAAATAATCATAAAGAGAATGTCCTAAGCCAGAGTTAAAAGTATTCTATCATTTTTGATAGATATTTGTCATTATCCAAGATATCTGTGTATTAAAGGTTCATCTACTAAAATCAGATGATAAAAAAATATGTATGTGTAAACAAAAACCAGAGAATAAGATTGAGTGTCTAACTAATGGAGATAGAAACTGTTTAAATCCTAAGTCTGGAAACCCAATGTAATCAAGAAATCAGCCAAATAAACAATCCCTATAAAAAGTAAAATCTACAGGAGTCAAATCATTACATACTTAGCTCAAAGTAAAAGTCTGAAAGACATAATAATGTGATCACAGAATAATAAATAAATTAGTATGATTTTATTACTCCATCTTTTTATTAAAAGACCTAAAATAAATAACTAAAATACATAAACTCTTAGATATATCTATAAATATTTTCATAATCTATTTTGTTATTAATATTTTTATCTATATATTTTCTAAATCTATAAATATTTTCGGAGTATATTTTGTAATTAAATAAATCATACAAAATAATATAAAATAAAATATCTTTACTAACAGCAATGATTGTATATATATAATAAAAATAATACAGAAAAGCGTTTTTTGGCAAATACTTTTTTGACCTTTCAAGGTCATGGGTTTAAAACTCCACTTTATATAACATATATAGTGACATCTATCATTACATAAAAGAGCAAAAGAATATAATAATGTAATTAATAGAAGAGATGATAAATCTGCATAATATATTCATTATTTAAAATATAGTCAAAATAGATTTTGCAAAAAATATAAACCCTTAAACTATATTAAAGATCCTAATAGAAAGAAAATATATGAAATAAATTATATTAATTATGATAAACATTACTATATGAATATATATATATTGCCACTACAAATTAACACTTTCCACAGAATTTTTAAGATTACCAAAATTATGATGAAAGTATGAGGGAGTATATATTTTGTCAGGTCTTTTTTTTGCAGAAGATATACTTTTGTGTACAGAAAAAAAAGAAAATATGGAAGTTATGCTGAGGACATGTGCAAGGGTGGGTAAAGAAATGGGGATTAAATTTAGTGAAGAAAAATCAAATATAATGATGGTTAATACTGGGGAAAGAGAAGACATATTTTTATTGGGAGATATTAAGTTAAGTGTAGTGAATAGCTATAGTTATTTGGGAATTATTTTAAGTAATCAGAAAAATTATTTGGATAAATGGGAGAAAAAATTGATAAATGAAGCAAAGAAAAGAAAGGGATTGATAAAGAAATTAACAATATTTTCATATAATAAATATGATGTAGCTAGAATTATATGGAAGGGAGTTGCAGTAGCAGAGTTAACATATAATAATGATGCATTATATGTTAGGAAAGGGGTATTAAATTACTTAGAAAAAGTTCAATTGGAAGTAGGAAGACATGCATTGGATGCAGGTGTATGGACAGCAAGGGAGGCAATTCAAGAAGAAATTGGATGGTCAAGTTTTCATATGAGAGATGTAAAAAGCAAAATGAAAATGTTTGATAGGTTGCAGTTTATGGATAATAAAAGAATAGCCAAAATAGTATTTAACTAGGTTATGAGTAAATGGCAGGCAACAAGATGGGTGAAAAAGGTAATGTGGTATGCAAAAGATTTGGATAAAGAATTTATATCAGTATATTTGTACAAAAGATGGGATGATTGTGTTAGGAAGATTGTTGAGTGTTACAGTGGTAAGCTTACTACAAATAGGATAAAAGAATAGATTTATTAATAAAGAATAGGGAGTTGGAAAAATGGAGAACTAGTATGGAGAGTAAAAAGAGTTTAAATATATATGTATATAGAAATAACCAGAATATTAGGTGTGAGTTAATATATGATAATAGTAAGGAAAGTAGTTTACTGTTTAAGGCTCAAATGTGATCTTTAGCAACAAGAGAATATATATGTAAATGGAAAAATATGGATGATTTAGTCTGTAAATTATGTAAGGAATGAATAAAAAATATTAGGCATCTGTTAATTGAATGTAAATGCTTGAAAACAGAAAGGGTACATATAATGAAAGTATGGAAGAATAAATATGAGAAAAGTGATTATACAGAAAGTGGATTATTGGTTTTTATGCTGGGTTTGAGAAAAGATAAAGGGGATTTAGATATAAAGGTTACAGGATTTACAAAGATTATGTTGTGGAAATGGGATGGAGCAGAATATGGAAAAACTTAGACTGGGGAATGGAAAATAAAGTGGCTAACAGGTTTCTCTGGGCATGATTGCTGAGAGATTCTTGACTTCATTTAAGGAGAAGCTACAGTACATCACATCACATCACATTACTAAATTGAGAAGAATCTTTAGTGATCATAGTGATAAATTTATTTACATATTGCAGTTACCTAATAAATTTTAAGATGTAATCTTATGCGTGGACTCTATTTATTATAATTTATGTTTGAACCAGATAGACATTTAGTTGTTAACTTTATAACAGAAATTAAAGACATGAGGCACTTAGGTATAGTTTAAATATTTATTATATTCATTTTTTAATACTAACTTCTTTCCCAACTCCTTTTTTTCAGAGTTCTCCAACTGACTCGATCCAAAATTAAAAACAAAAGAAACATAAACTTTAATCCCATTCATTTTTTTTAAATTAATATGGTCCATTATTAAGCATTTTATAACTGTTTCCTGAGGGAACATGTATCATATAAGGCCTACAAACAACAATGACCCAGGTTTATACTGGAGGTCTGTCCAAGTAAGTGTGACTAAAGATTGACTTACAAATAATAATTGGAAGCATCTTGCACCACTCAAATCCTCTATATTTCATGATTAATAATTATATAATGAATGATGCAAGTGTCTGTTGTTTGCTTACAGCCATCGAACATTCTTTTTACATACACCATATTCTGACATAAGGTTCCTGTGTTTGCTTGAAGTCAGAATACTTAACTGATCTGTACTCCACTTCACCCACCCCTGTTTGTCTTTCCAGATCAAGCAATTAACATTTTTTTAGAACTCAAAATTATACAACCATTAAACATAATAAAATAAATTAAAATTATACATAATTTTAATTAATAAAAAACTAGTAAAATAACACTATACCCCCTCTTTTTTAATTAAAACAAAATAACGTAAAGAACAATCCCTCTTAAAAAAACCCACACTATTGTTGAAACTTATATGTACAACTAGCTCAGTTAATGGAGTCTAGAATTCTATTATGCTAAATGAAAGCTATGGAAGTCAATAACTGATAAATAAGTCATTAATTTTATTTACAGTAAGGTTCCAAACAAAATTATATCAGACCCCAACAACAGAAATTTATTAATTTTACATATTTACCTTTATTGCTGAAAAGTAACCAACATTTTTTTAATACTTACAGTGAAGTTCTTTATATATAACTGATAATGCAATAGTTAAGAAATACAGGAAAAATAAATTTTGTGAATTCTTTTTTTTAAATGAAAATCCAGAAAACAATAATTACTGAGAATTTAATTTTTATTTTTAAATTTATATCTATTCTGTTTATATTACCAAGTCTGTATGTTACACATACACACATTATATACATAATGTTACATGTCATTTTTATTAACTGCATCCACTCATTAAGCAGGTGACCCACTCATCTTATTTGATTGGCCAAAATGTTGTTTTCTTTTTTTAATGATGTAAAAACTATAAGCATAACATCAACCGAAATATGGGCATTTTATACATCTTTTACGTAGCTTTCTAATGCTGTCTTTAAAAAAAAATCCAATGAAAATTGGATTTTTTATTAATTTTTTTCATAACCAGTGCATTTAAGTTTTTTTTTTGCTCAATTTTGTAATTTCCACAAAGTAATAAAGACAGAAATCTTTTATCAGCCTAAAAATATACTTTTATTGGATTAAAAATATGCTGATTCACAAAAAAGGCCTTCCATGGAGTAGAAACGTAATCTCAGAATTTCAGGCTCATAAGTATACAATTTTAATTTTTTAATTTTTTTGAATAATATTTTAATTTTATTTTTAATTATTTGAAAAAATTATTTAATTTTTATTAATTTTCATTTATAGTAGTGTGTATGTACAGTACTTTTGTGTTCTAATATAATCCACTTATTTTATAAAAATAGTGGTTCTCAAAAGTTTTAATAATTTATTATTTATTATTATGTTTATATGGTGTGTTTGTGTTTACTCTTGCATGTTGTGTAACAAATAATGATTTACAAAACTAATAATCAAATGTACAGAAAGTTGCATATGCAAGCAACGAATCAAATTCTGATTCTTACCTATGCCTTGATAGTCATCTATGGAGTCAGTTTTGTCATATCTTTCATCCCATTATTTTTAAGTCTACAGCTAACAAATGGACTATATGCAAATAAATTATATCTATGTGATACAATAAATATAACAAGATAACATCATTGGTGTGCATAAAGAATATAAACATCACTGGTGTACATAAAGAATATAAAATCACTGATGTACACAAAAAATATAAAATGAAGAGATGAAACTCATTTTATCAGTGATACAGATAGTAACCTACAATTTCTAGTTTTAGATAGACAATAATCCAATTGCTATGATGACAAATGCATATCTATCTTCTGGAAATTATTTGTTTTATATCTTTTATTAGGATGAATCTTTTTTGTATAGACACCTTTGAGTTTTGGTAACTTTTAGGGTACAAGATAAAAATAAAAAATTCTTATGTGAATACTTTTGGAGAATCTGAAGCTATGGATTATCTCAGATAAGATATATTATATATGGTGTGAAAAAGATAATTTTGTAAGGAATACAAAGAAATTATCACTGAAGATGTAATTTAAACTTAGTTAATGATGAATTAAAAGAAATTAGCGTATGTCACCTGAAAGAAAAAAAAATAATATAAAATTATACCCCTAGCTTTGGCCCCTCCTCATTTGTGGGGTGCTTGACCCAATTATAAGAGGGGGAGGGGGTGTCATAAACAACCACGACACGGTTGGGATGTGGGGGAGGGGGGGCTTTGGAGGGATTTTTTTTTGTGGGGGCGCTTTCTCCTAAGGTTTTTTCTTTTCCTTTTTGGGGGGGGGGGGGATCAATCCCGCCTTTGGTGGGTTTGTGTTGAAGAGTGTGTTTTTTTTTTTTTTTTTGTTTTGTTGTGGGGTGGGGTGGGGGGTGGGCGTGGTTTCTTCAAGGGGGCGGGGGGGTGGGGGTTTGGGGTGTTTTGGGGTGGGGGGGGGGGGGGGGTGGGGGGGGGGGGGGGAGGGAAAAAACCAAATGAACAAACAATAAAGTAATAATTATGTCGGATGCTGAAATTTCTTTTTTTCCTTATTTTTTAAATGATTGTCACTATTTGTCTTAGACTTATTGTTTTCCTTAGTTTTTCTAGTTTCTATTAATGTAATTTTTTTTGCTCTAACATAATTAAAATTGAAGTTATTGTAAAAATTGTGTTTCAGGTCAGTTTTTTAAAAAATTCAATATGGCACCTAGTAATGGAAAAAACATATTTCAAAATAAATAAATGTTATTGTATAAAAAGAGTAGAAATTAATCTTTTAAAATAAATATAAAGTGATAAAAGTCATCGTGAATTGAAATATGATTTTCCACAATTATATACTTTTGTATATAATAGTTTTATTATTATTATTATCATTATCATCATCTTTTAAAGGACTTTATTCAATAACTTAAAAAATGGTTACATAATTTTTTTACACATTATTCTTGATTATTATTAACACAGACAATTGTCTATAAAACTGGCAGAGGCACAAAAATTCACATATATACAATTAGTTGTTTTAAAACCTGATCAAAATTCAAAAGTTCACTATCATATAATGCTTTTCCAATGTTGGCAAGTGATATCTTTTTAATTTAACATTTCAAAATTTTATGTGCTTTTATTTTTATAAGTTTGAAGGCAACCACTGTAGAGACCAGGTATCAATGAATGTTGTATGATTTATTATTTTTTTAGCTCTTTTGCATATACTATCCAATTTATTTTTGAATGTGTTAGGGTGCCTTCTTGGGTTATTATTGTACATGAATTTACACCTTGTACACCATAAGGCATAGAGAATGAATATACTGATCTTTATTTTTGCAAAAACTCCTTTTTTGAATGAATCAAATAGGCAATTCATTTTCATTTTTTTATTTTTGAATAGTGTGTTTATTATTAAACATATGTTATTTAGTCCTAGACATGAGAAAAAAATATGATCCTGTGTTTCTGAGTCTCTGTGGAGGTTACATAAATTGTCTATAATTTGGCAGTTCCTTCTATATTTTAAAAAATGTTGTGTGAGTAATGTGTCAAGATTAATTTTAAGTAGAAAATCAAAATATTTTGTTTCAAGTGACCAGAATTTGAATTTACAGCATAGTTGTTTATTAGTGATATTAAGTACAGTTTTAACATCATTATGTAAAGGACGTAAAAGCGTATGAATTTCCCAGTACTTACATTTATTTTAAGGTGGTTTAAAATTCAAATTTCATATAGATAGTAATGGTGCAAATAGTTTCTTCAGGTATCCTTGTATAGAAGGTGGTTTATTTGTAGGGATGATTTTGCAGACTATTTGTAGATATGGGAATTTTGGGGCACATTCAGAGATTTTGTTTAATGTTTTTTGGATTCTGAAAGTATGAATTGAATGAAGTTCCAGACCATTTTGTGAGAGTGAATTTTTTAGCCGTTTTACAGAAATTGAGATTACTATTTTCCCCATAAGAGTTTCCTGCAAAGTTAGTCTATTTTATTAGTGAAGGCTTTAGTATAAAGTATAGTTGGAGTATAATTAGTGATTTTTGTCATGATCAATATATTAAAAAGTGCTATCTTTGTGTATAATGGAAGGTAGGGTTTTGTTAGTGAATTGACTATAATTTCTACTTTATTTGCAAGACTTTTTTGTATAAGTGATCTCATTGGTGAATGGCACTGATAGAAATGGAATCCAAAAAATGGGTTAGGTTTACCTTTAAAATGTTTTGTTATACTGCTGCCAATGAAAATTTGCCAAGCATAAGATTTACTCATGTTAAATGTTAACTTAAATTCATTTGAATAATTGGAAAATATCTTTAAAAGTTTGGGAATGTGTTTTTGAGATGTCAAAAAAATTGTGAGATCATCCATCAAGCTATACATGAAATGTTGGTATTTAAACAGTGTATATAAATTCCAGATATTTCATTTTTCTATGATTTTAATTAAAGGGTTTATGTAGACAATAAATAACAAGGCACTGAGATGGAATCCTTGTGGAGAGATTGATGAGGTATTATTGGTGGTGAAGTTTTGCAATTTAGAGTAATGTAAATTTCATATTTTATTAATAGGTTAGCAAGTAGATTTAGGTAAACTTTTGGTACTGTGTATTGTTCTAGAATTTTAAGAAGTGTATTTATTGGTATCATGTCAAATGCTACCTCTATGTCTAGTTGAATAACTATAAGACTGTATTTTTTTATTGTTTCTTATTATTTCTGTAGTTGTTTTGAATAGAAATGTTGTCTGCCCAGTTGAAGATTTCTTTTTAGCAAATTGCATTTTTGATTTTACTGTAAAGTAATTTAATGAATTTATTGTTTTGGGCATAGCTATATTCATATTCTTTAATATCAATAATTATGCGCTTATAACGCTCGTTAAAGAAGTTATATATATTATTAAATTTATTTGAAGCTTAGCGCTTTCAAAGCTCTATGGCTTCATAATCATAGCTGTGTGCGATTTTTTCCCTAAACAAAGAGTTTATAAAACCATTCGGTTTTACAACACCAACATCATTATTTCTTTAACTTTTGGCCAAAGTCTTCTATTTGTACCAAAACATGTATTAAAGTCTCCAACCAAGAAAAATTTGATCTTTTAATAGTATTTTGTAATAATGCTATCCTCAAAAAATAAAAGATTTTTTTATCTGAATTTTCTGGATGATCAATGGTAATGCTGTATAATTCTATCCAACAGGAAATAAAAGTTTCTCTTTTCTAAATTTTCTGAATCTAATGTTGGAGTATGTTTTTAATATAATGAGTAGTAATACCATTGGGACATCTAAGTACCAATCCTACTAGCATTTTATTAATACAGTGAGGAATTCCAAAATAAATATAACCTTATTACCATTTTATTAATAAAATGATAAATTTTAAAAATAGACCATACTGAATTAGACTTTATTGTGAAAATCAAGTTTCTAGCATCATTAGTTCTTTTGTTGATAGAGTGAGAAATTCCAAAAATAGAAAGTACTATATTATACATTATAGTAAACTCAACACTGAGTAATCTCCTTTCATTGATTGGTCTATTCTTCCATTGCTGTTTTATTATACTTGGCTTCTATTAAAGATCATTTTCATTAAGAGCAGTTGTATTGGGTAGCTGTATCAATCTTAATTTTTGACAACTTCTTAGTTACCAATGCTGCTCTGCATTCTAGTCTTGGAAAGCTTATATCAAATAAAGCTTTCACATTAATGTATCTATATTTAAAAAATAGACTTCTAATTCTTACTGCTTTCTACTTTACCACTACCCTGATAATATTATTTTTATTACTTTAATAAGTAAACTTCCAGGCATGATATCCTAGCTAGACTATATGAAACATGTCTTTTTAGACTTTATTATTTAGCTTCCTTTTTTTAATAGGCAGGAGGATCCTAAATAGGTTATGATAAATGGCCAATCTTTGCCCCTTAAAATTCCTTTCTTAAATCTAAGTTCAAACCAACTCTTTAATGATTTTACTATCTCAATCAAAAGTTACAACTAAGGATTACCAATCTACTAAGCATGTTTTTGCTATCTTTTTTTTTTATTCTTGGAAGCTTGAGCTAAAAAAATTAAAAAGGAAATTAGTATCAGAATTATTATGTGTTGTTCAAAGGTGGAAATCTGGTTGGACAAATATATAAAACCATAGACACAATTTGTATAGGGGGATGATCAATGATGAAAGATTCATGATGTCCAAGCTAATTTAAATGATTAAACACAAAATTGACAGAGGTAAAAAAAAATTGTGCGGAAATAACATCTAGACTTTGATGAACCATTATCCTATTTTCCAGGTCAGCTGGAATTACTTTTGATCAATCACTGTTTATTTCTTGTTCATAATTAACCATCATTTCTGAAAATTATTCCACTGTTTTTTACTTAATAAGTATGTGGTAATCTCTGTATAAATAGCTTCCAAAATGAGTTCCGGTGCCCAATACTATAAAATGTTCACATGTCTTAGAGCTCAAATATAATTCAACATCTGACAAACAAAAACCATTAATTACTATGCCAAATTATAAAGAATAAAAACATCAATAATTATGTGTGACAAAAGCTATATATGACTATTACTTTATTTCATGGTGAATTAATAACACAAAATAGCAATGATGCTATACATGTAAATGAGCTCATATTTTAAAGTAGAATAGAAGCAAAGCAAGATTTTTGGAGGTTGAAAAAAATACTTTCAGGATTGAAGTTTCTTTTGCTGGACTTTCAATTACTGGTGATGGATGGAAATTTTATCACTGGTTGAGGATGCAACCATTGCCATGCAACTTCATATAGTGCTTCTATTTCACTGAATAACCCACTTTTAATCTTTTATATTTTTAACTGCTATTCATGAAAAGTTAACATAGTCCTGTACCATTAGCCTCCAGCACTCAAAAGAGCAAATTTTTATAGTTATTGAGCCACTAAATCTCAAAAATTTCATCATGATTAAGCTTCAGAATTTTAAACATTTATTAGTATTTAGTATTCAGGATTTTTATAGTTTATAGTGCTTAACTGGATGTGACACTCCTCTTTGTTCAATCAGAATTGTGTACTTATTGTCCATTGGTTGTAATCTCTCTATACCAGAATTGCGGGTTACTATTTTTTTGTTAGATGCCAATTGGACTCTGAAAAAAATAATTGAATACATGCATTGCTATCCAACTTTTTTAAACGCGTATGTATATTTATAGCTGAATAATTTTTACCATCATTATGCCACTTACTGTAAGTTTAAGTAAGTATTAGTAAATGTCAGATGATGGTGCCTATTAAATCTCTATTCACTGCTGTCTAAATATCTCACACTAGTTTCAAACTCATGGCTTTCACCAATTAGATGTGACTTTTGAATAAGTGTACCTGGCATTTAGTATCTCACACATCATCGTTTCAGCACCTGTTATTTAATTCTCTGTTATATCAACTCTAACTAAAATCATATAATTTTTTTTAATCTTAGTAATCATATAGATCTGAAACCAGTTTAGTTTCTATATATTATGATGTCCTTAGTTTTTGAATAAATGCAGACACAACTATTCTATAACTAGAACTTGGTATAAACCAGTAAAATATCATCTGATTCCACTGCATAACCCCAGCTTCCACATTGCTGCCATAACACCATAATTTTTTACAATCTCTATGAAACTTGGTGAAAAGTTATGGTGCTATAACAACAATGTGTCCATAGTAATCAAATAATGGCCAGGTAATATTTTATTGGTTTATGAATATTTATGAAAAAAATGAATGAGGAAATTGTTTATACTTGCATGAGAAGAATAGAAATAAAAAATAAAAACAAAAAAATAGATTAGACAGGTCAAGATAGGAACTGAGAAAGTAAGGTTTAAAGAAAGACATATCAGTGCTAATGAATAAAAGGGAAAGGTTGCATGGAAGGTGAAGTGAATACCAACCAATATGCTAATAAGGGAAAAAGTGAAAGAAAAAAAGAATGTGATCAAAAAAAGATACTCAAATGAAGGATCCTACAGGATAGAAAAGATGACTATGACAGATAATGTGGCAGATGCTGCTGAGAAAAATAAAATAATCAATAAAAAGAAAAATTGTTGCTAAGAATAATGAAAAAAGCAATCAGCAAGAAGAAGAAATGCTTCCAAGGAAAATAAAAAAAAACAATCGACAAATAGAAGGTAATCAAAAATATCAGAGGAAATGCTGCTAACAAAAATTAAAGAAAGCTATAAAAAAAAGGAAAGAAGTCAATTAAAAGAGATAAGAAGAAAGTGCTAAATAAAATTTAAAAAATCAGTCAATGAAGAAAAGTAAGGCTTATAAGGAAAATAAAAGAAAGAAATCAACAAAAAAAGAATACAACCAAAAGATAGCAGAATAAATTCAGATGGTGTTAAGAAAACTAAAATATAATCAAAATATGATGATGACTAAAGGAAAATGATCAGAAAAAAATAGACAGCCAAAAATGAATCAGAGGGTTCATGAAGCTATCCAGAATATAAACTAAACAAAATAAAAAAGATAATCAAAATAGGGATGAAGATGGAGCAAATTGATCAGAAAAGAGAAAGAAAAAAATATATCAGAATGTAAAATGTAAAGAAGCTAAAAGAATAGATCAAATAGTAAAGAGCATATATAATTAGTATTTTCGAAAGAAAAAAGAATGGTAAGAACTTCAGAAGACAATAGAGTAGAAAAATAAGTATAGGACAAGTGCAAGATAAGATATCAAAGATTAAACAAGAAGCCAAGAAATGGAGATTTGAAGGCAAGTACAAAATCAGGTATCTAAGATTAAGCAGGAGCTCTGGAATAAAAAGTTGATAAATGTTAACTTACATTGAGCATAAAAAAACTCAATAAAAGTTAAAGATAGATTCAACATGAGCAAGAGAAGTATGTAAAATGACTGTATGAAGAGATGTCACAAAATGGTAAAATTAAAGAAGAATTAAAAGCAGTGCCAATCAAAGTTAATAAGTGAGATTATAAAAAGAAACAAGGTTCTAGAAACAAAACTCATAACAAGGAAATGTCTGTTATTTTCTTAAGATAAAGTAATTTAAAGATAATACAGGGGGAAATCTTATAGAATACCTTGATTATTTAGAAAACTATTGTTCATTAAATAAAATAGAAAAGACCCATAAGGTGACACTAATCTGCACTCATCTATAAGTATCAGCAAATTATTGGTGGAAATCATTGTCATACAAACTAAAAAAATTCCAAGAATATCAAGATGTCTTGTTGAATGAACACTGAAAATCATCATAAAGTTATACAATATCTAATACCAAAAGAGAGATACACAGTATGTACAGGAAAAAAATATGCAGTTTCCTCAATGGTAAATATTTTAGTTGGAACCTTTGACAGCTTGCAAAATAATAAGAATTATTAGAAATAATGTACCATGTTATGTGTGAAGACAGAACTATTAAGCTGGTAGAAAAATTGCTGAATTCTTGAGATATGGATAAGGATTTTGTTTTCCAAAAGGAAGTGCATCAGAGAATAATAGGTATAGCCAGTATAAATAGCATAGCTAACAACAGTCTGAAATAAAAAGTCTGTGAGAGGAAGCATAGAAAGAAGAGAAATAGTAGTATGGAAAAATCAAAATACTTTGGAGGACTGTCATTGTGAATTACTAATCATGATCAGGCAGGTTGAAGAACATTCTTCAATTAATTATACACAGAAAAATATTTACAAGAGTTATAAGGAAAGACATTATCCAGAAACAAATATTGATATTATTAATAGATCTATATTTTATCTCAAAATGTAAAGGAAAAGAATGGGAAAATAATCAAGATGAGATATTCTTCTTATGTCAATTAACCACTTTTTTCCATTTTAGTGGAGGAGGGAAAGAAAACAGAAGGAGTTATTTTTTATGTTATCTACAGAATAATCTAGCTGTAAATAAAAATTTAGCTAGATTAAAATTAATAAAAGATGTACATTTACGAAATGATCATATAACAAATATAAGTCATTTTAATAATAATGTAAATATTATTTTTTTAAAAGGAAAATAAAAAAAATGATAGGTATTATTTTTATTCTTTGCATGGTTTCATTTACTTATTTTTTTGAAAAACAAAAAAAAATAGGAAGAAATTAAAATCATTAATTAAAAAACAAAAAAGAATTAGGGTCTTTATCTCTAAAGAAATGAAGGGTGTTTATCAACTAATTAAAAATAAAGGTTGAGACCTTTATCTCTAAAGAAATTGTGTTTTACAAACAATGTAAAAATATTTTCTTTTATTTAAAAAATATATTTTTTGAAAAAAAAATGAAATGGTCAAGTTTTAATGCAATCATTTCTAAGATAGTCGAGTGATTAGATGAGAGATTGATATCAGACTTTGTTTCTAAAAATAAAGAAATATATGATCAGATCATTGGAAGCATATCTTGGAAGTACAAAGCTAGTTCCATTTGTATGAGTTTATTTGAATTATGTGCTAAGGTCTTGATAAAAGTTGACATTTTTAATCAAATTATATAATCAATTTTATGTAGGCAAAAAATATCATTAACAAAAAATTTCAATTAGCGTCAGCTTTATGTATAGATTTATCTCAAATCGTGTCTGTCTCAACTTATGCTAATGTGAAAAAGAGTACAATAATTAAACTGAAAATCTGAAGCTACCTAAAGAAAAAAAGATAAGCTAAATAAATGAAATAAAATAAAAAATTTAATTGGAGATTTGGAATTATAGAAAGAAAAAAAAAGAAAAAACTAAATGGATGATAATAATTATTGAAAAAACTATAAAAAAAACAGAGCCAAGAGATTAATTATGACTTGCAAGAATTTACAAGATGAAATACTCCACTATGCAAATATAAAAGTATGACTAACCAAAAAATTATGGTACAATGAAGTATTTCAATGTATACACATTTACATTGATAAATGATATTTTATAGGAATTGAAATTTAAAAAATTGAATACTTTTAGTGGTTTTGTTGAAAAGAATTTTTACTAGGCTAAACTGATACAGGTGCCATCCCCATATTCAACAATAAAGAGGAGGAAGCTTTAAGTTTTTTTTTCTTTATTGTGAAAACTTTTTTAACATTTTATTATTATTGGAGAATAAATTTGCTAAAAGTTAATTAAGAAGAAATAGAAAAGAATAATACTATGTATTGCACAAAATTATTATAGCATTATTATTTTCTAATTTTTTTTATTTTTTTTGCTTTATTAAATAATTTCAAATTTCTTGCATGAATTATGTGTATGGCTGATTTTAGCATAGAGTTGTACTTTAAGGGATTTGTAGGCTCTTCTGGTGAAGTTAGTTAGCAATAGAACAAATATATGTTTTTATATTTTCTCTTGTTTTGAGTCACAGTTTCTAGAGTCCTTGTGATCCCAAACTAGGTCAAGTATAACAGTTTTTACAATATATAGGTGTGAGTGTATATTTGTGGACAACAAAAATGATCTTTGCATAATTATTTGGATGGTGCAAAAGTAAAGATTGTCTTTAAAGTTCATATTAGTTTATAGATTTGATAATTAACTTGTTAAAGACCAGTATCCTCGTGTATGATGATCCAGAGCATAATGATGTTCAGGAATGATATCATGACCCCAGCATATTTTTATGTTTAATATTATACAAGTTTATACACTTAAATATGTGTATACAGAAGTTTGACAATTGCTTCTACATATTATGTCCCAAGTTTGGCATTTCTTGAAGATCAATATTGGTGATGTTATATTCATCATTTATATGTTGATTATGCTGAATCTTTGCTCATTTTCTATTTATTGATGTTTATTTTTGCTTATGTTTGAGATAATGATTTTTATTACCTTAGTAAACACCCTATTAATTATATAGTGATTCAATATACATATTATTACATACCATTACAGCATACGTATATAAAAATTGATTTTTTTTAATAGGTGGATTTGCTTGAATATATAAAATATGCAGAAATATCTGTTGAATTTTTATATGATAAATATCATTGTCAGATGATAATAGACAGTAATTAAAAGAGTTAGTAACTTTTTTCTTTACACTATAAATAAATACTTAGCACTTCAGTGTCTACATAATATTAAAAAATTGCATTCAAAAGTGTGGTCGAGTAGTCAGCACAGCTGCCTTGCAAGCAGTTGTACCGGGTTAGTGGGTTTGCTTCCTGGCTGATGCTATGACACGTGAAAAAAAAATTGTATACTTTTGAATGCAGAAAACATTTATAGTTTGTTATTTTCAATAATTACTTTCAACTAACATCTGTGATATTTATCATATGAAAATTTAATAGATATTTCCCCATATTATAAAATTTATATATATATAAATATTTCAAATAATCTAAGAAATGAGGTACAATAGGCAAGAAATAACATTTTATTACTATCTTGATTGATCAGAGTTACATTACAAATTATCCAAATTTTTTCATCATCACAATTCATTTCTATAGAAGTGTTTTTATTAAAATATTAATCAGATGGAGGGTAAAGATTTCGAATAATCTATATTTATCAGATGAATTTCAAAAAGTGATTATAAACACATAGCCATAATAGTCCTTCAGCACTGGTTGGGGGGATAGCTTAATTTTATAGGGTTAATCTCATTATATGGTTATATTATATTGTTGAACTTTTATATGATGGGGTACCCAGAGGTAATTGGAATTTTAGAATAAAAATTATTTATTTATTTTTGTGTTAATAAATTTAATCGTTTTCAAATTACTTTCCATTTGATGTGATACGCCAGTCTAAACATGTTTTTCAATATTACAAAGAAACCCAAAAACACTTGCAAAGTGATATCTTTTAATGCCTGTGGCCATTTTTTTCACCTCTTCTAAGTCTGCAAAAAAAATAGACATTTTTTCACTTGAGGGATTAAAAATTGTATGGAGATCAAGTAAAAATAGCTGATAAATAAGCTGAATCATGCTAAAGTTAATTCAAAAGTGCTTCACACTCAAGCTTAAAGAAATGACACTTTCTAAGGGTGAAACATATTTTTCCCTTTGCCACAAAATGAGACATTTATGTTTTACCACATCATGTAAATGTGTCAAAATCTGCAGATAAAATGGATGACTTATTACAAACTAAACGTGAAAAAAAAAGCTATTTGCATAAAAAAAATCAGCATTGTTTTGACTTTGGACTTCAGTTACCACACTTTTTAGGGATGTGATGAATTCAACATTTCAATTATATCATTCATAAACTTATGGTTTTACAACAGCCACTTGCTTATAATTTGTTTCAAGCATTGCAATTATTTTCTGTGCCATTTTTTTTTTGTAAAGGAAAACAGAATTTCACTTTGTTTGAACTTTTCAGTCACTATAAAAATCATCAAATATGCAAAATGCACTTTATAAAAAAAATGTGCTATGTGATGCCATGATTTCACATGGTGATGTCCTTTGGCAGATTGATGCAGAAGGTTTTCTGCAAGCACTATGTAATAGCTGATGCATATACTACAACAGGTGCAAACCAGAGAACGATAGCTCTCATTTACATTGTTTCTTTATAAATGCATTTTATATTTACTTATATCACAATCATCCAGGCTGAAGATTTTTATGAGTTTAATCAAGTTTTCCAACTATAGTTTTTGTTTCTCAAAAACTGGTTTTTCTCATCCATCTATTTTATAAGTGCTCTCTTACAGAGACTTATAATCAAGTTTAAGTTTTTAATGTCATTTATAATCAGTTTCAAGTTTTTTTGTCTCTTCACTCTTTCAATAATGTTATTTACAACTGTTCTCTCACACAACTTTTCTTTAAATCTTTTTATTAATCTCATTATAAATTTTTGAATATTATTATGACTGTTCTGCATTTTCTGTATGTTTTTAAACACATTTACTATTAAAATTCTTTTACTAAAAACTTTACATTTCACTCAAATAGACATGTTACTTTTTAATATTATTTCCACCAAAAGCATTTGATGCAAGTTTAATTCTATAATTTATTAATTCTATTGTCATGTGAAGTTTAGTTCAACAGGAGACTGATGGAGTTTGAAGCTCAAGGCTTTGTAACCATGGTTTTGGCCCAGTTACTTCTGGTGTTCAAGCTTTTTGTGAATAACTGAACCATAAGTTCTGTATTCTCTTTGTTAGTTGCATTGCTATCTGAATTTAATCATCTCATATCTTCTGGTTCTTAAATATCTTGACCAATGGACTATTCAATTACTTTCAATATATTTTCTAATTCATTACTATTTCTCTTGATTTTTTTCTTTTTGAAACTTCATTGAACATCTTTTATAGTATTTTTCTTCTAATGTTTTGTTTTTATTTTCATGATATTGTAACATTTACTTTTATTTATATTGCTTTCTATTTTAAGTCATAAATATCTTCTCATACAACTATTGTAAAAAGCTTTGGAAAGATAGAATCATATTTCAGTATATGCTTATCAACATTAAATTTTTTAGTACCTTAATGTAATCTAATAATCATTATTGATTTTGATAAATAGTTTTTAAGCTTTAATAATATTTTTGTCTATGCTGTGATGTTTCAAAACTTCATTGCAGCAGAAAAGCATGTGACTTATCTTCTTCTAAACTTTCATAAAACCCAAACATAAAATTAAATATCTTTTCATAATCTCATTTGTGTAGGACTAGTTTATAATCTTTTTTAATATTTGTATAAATTTGTTCTTTCATTTAGTTTGAGCCTAATATTCTCAGTATATTATTGTAATGATCATAATAAATATCTCACATAGAACTAATAAAAGCTAATATCTTCTTTTTTCTCTTTCTCAGATACTAGTATCACTATTGTATTCTTTTTTAATTAGAAATTTTTTTTATAATGTTGTTAATAATTTCTCTGTTGTTGTTTTTTTAATCTTTTTTTTTTATAGATTTAAAAATGTCTAAAATTTCAAATACATATTTTTAAATACAGTAGATATAAAAAGTTTGGGAAAGGATTACTCTAATTTTTTACCAAGATTTGATCTCATACTGTTCAGTACTATTCCTGAAAGATCCAAAACATATTTTTTAAATTATCAGTATTAATATTTACTAAGACTGTAACCTCAAGAATGTGCAAATGCGATAGTAGGGATCTCTACAGGTCTTAACCCCAAGCTTATGTTTTGGAAGAAGTATTATAACTTTTATAATATAAATTTTAGAATTGTATTTTTGCATAAGGATAGTAACAAAATTATTGATCTCAATGAATTGATAATAGTAATCTATAATATAGAAAAGAATTATATCACTGTTTGCAAAAACAAATATATTAATCTACAACTGCGATTTATAATTTATATTTTGGGCTAGGGATAATCTCTAGTTTAATAAATGATTAATTATAATCATTAATGTACTTATCTGAAGTGATTGGTATCAAAGTGATGAGTACAAAAAGTTTGACCCTTGTAAATCAGAGTCTAACAATATGCAAAGTACCATTTTCTTTATTATTATTATTATTATACAAAATTAACAAAGCGTATGACACACTTGAATGAGAAGCTATAAAGATACACAGAAATTATTACATGCTAAGCGCTTTTGAAGCCTTTTGCCTCATATTCATAGTGGTACAGTGAGCTGCAGAATGAGGAGTTCACAGTACCACTATGAATATGAGGCAAAAGGCCTCGAAAGCGCTTAGCGTGTAATAATTTCTGTGTATCTTTATAGCTTCTCATTCAAGTGTGTCATACGCTTTGTTAATTTTGTATATTAAATTATCGAATGAGAAGTCTTAAAATCTTTAATATTATTATTATTATTATTATTATTATTATTATTATTATTATTATTATTATTATTATTATTATTATTATTATTATTATTATTATTATTATTATTTTAATATTTTCTTAAAATACTTTTAATACTTATAAATTTTTCTAAATAAAAAATCTTTCAATGTCAAAAATACTGGACAGATCTGGATGCCAAAGATACATTATAAGACTGCTCCTGAAACCCCAAACTGAAATCAAACCTTAGGCAGAACTTATTTTTAATAAACATAGACAGCTATAGGATTTATCCAGTATGAGTAGATTGCTAGTAATAAAATTAATATTTGTGCAATTTTGTTTTTAGTAATAAAAAATTGAAACAGAAACTCTATTTCACTCATAAATTCATTTTTAAAAGTCATTAAATAGCCTATTCCAAGATAAAGAAATCTCACCCTTACCCCTTTTATTGAAATTAGTGGATAATCTATATTCATCATGATTGCAAACTTAAATTAATGACGTTTTGGATTTTCCATCCATGTTATATATTCTAACAGAATAATTAAACAACCATTTGACTATCTAGAGATTAGCTATGTAAAAAAAACTCCTAAGGTTATTTGGAATCACAAAATAGTTTCAATATTATCTGATCCGGATTTGAATCCCTGACCAAAGACATAACAAGAAGATGTCTCCTTTACTTGAATATAAAAAATGAGGTGATAAATAAAAAGAAAAGTGCCAAAAAGATAACGAAAAATATTGTGAAATACAAATATTTTTTGAGATTATATATATGTGTGTGTGTATTATTTACTAAAGATGGTTAATGCGGACTGAATTAATCAACGATTTGAAAATAAAAAATTGTATTTTTATTTTAAAAAGTATTTTTTCCTCTTGTTTTTACTTTTGTTTTTTAATTTATGATTATGTTAACAATTAATTTATCATTCAAATTATTGTTTTTGTTGTTTGCTTTAATAATTTCTCACACCTCAGTTTTTTATTCCTAAAAATACATCTGTTAGCTTATTTTTTTAATAAAGTTTTTAACTCTTTTAGCGCTTTTGATGACATCTATTGAGATATTTCTTCATTATTTTTTATCCTTAGTTAATTAAATTTTTTGATACTTTTGCTGCCATCTATTGACTTATTTCCTTATTATTTTTTGAAATTTTTATTCAAATTATATCTGATTAAATATAAATATAATGTTGATGATTATTTTATATTTTAATAAAATTATTAAATTATTAAAAGTATCGTTTATACCTGTTTCTATGGTCATGATCTGGGCTAACTATTTTTTTTAACCAGGCTCTGAACATGCTTTTATTTTTTCTTCCAGTTAACTTCCCACAGCCAATCTAGTTAGCCATTCAATATCTGTCACAAATTTTATTTATATATAAAATAAAGATGAAAATTTACACAAAATTTTTTTTACCATCTGGGAGTTGGTACATATAGTGAGTAATGTCTTATTGCTATGTGTAGGACGGTTTGAGATGTCTTTGTATTAAATGAACTACTTAAACACTGTGAACCATTTTGCTGCATATTCAACAGGTAAGGTTTTAGTATTGTAATAAAAGTAAAATTAATATTAAAAATGTAAATACATTTTATTTAATAAATGACCAATATTAATTGTTTAAAATAATAGGTCATTAATAAATCAGCATTTTTCTAAATCTAGACGAAATTATAAAGTGGTATTTCAAAATTTGATAAGTAGTGGACCTTATAATTTTGTCATAGGAAGTTTTAGTATAGAAGCTTTTTTTTCTATTTTATCTAAAATAAATTAATGCACACATTTTAAAAGTAAAATTATATAAAAATTCCAATAAATAAATTAATAAACATGTTTGATATGAGTGTTTGTTTCCTTTTTGTTTTGTTTTGTTTTTTCATTAATCTAGCATTAAAACAGGCAAAACTCTCCATACATAATGCCACTCATTGCAAGCCAGAGTAATCAATGGATGCCAGAAGGCTTGTGCACAAAATCCCCATCTAGTGCCTGCTCATCCAATATCCCCAGACTAGTTTCTGCCTTGTGGCCTTTGTCAGTGATGGCACTAGATGAGGATTTTATGCACAAGCTTTCTGGCATCCATTGATTACTCTGGATTGCACTGAGTGGCACTACTGTATATAGAGTTTTGTCTGTTTTAATAACAGTTATAATCAAGCATAAGAAATGGTGTGTATGTGGTGTTTAATCTAACATTTTGAGACACAAAAAATAATTTTCTAACTCCCCTAATAATCAAGATTTTCACTTTTTTCTAAATTAATAAATCAAGACTAAAAATAAATTTTAATTACTAATTTTTTAATACATTTTAACTCTCTTTATATAAAAATTAATAAAAACCTAGCATAAACTTCACTGTTATTAAAGTGTAAAAAAAGATAAAACTTTAATTAGTAATAGTTGCTTTAAAGAAGTCATAAAAGTTATTGAAAAAAAATTTTTTTTAATCTTAGAGCATTAAATAATTTAAAATTCATATTTAGTTTAATATGTAGAATAAACTTGAATATCACATTGACAAGTTAAATTTTGATCCCTAAATTTTTGGTGGTGTACTCTTTTATTAGTTCATGTGGTAATATTAATCTACCTGCATTCCCAGTTACTATAAAATGTATCTTATTTATTTCTAAAGATTGTTATTGTATAGTGGTTTTAAAATGCTATAAGTGATAATAATATGTGTTTTTTTATAATACAATCTTTCCATAATTCTTTTACTGACATTTTATTTTTAAAAAAAGATCTGAAGTAATTAGTTTGTTATGGACAATCAGCTTAGATCTTATGGATACCACATGTTTGACACAGAAGAAAATGCCTTATAGGCAATTACTTCATTCTGTTCAAGTTTTCATGCAAAGATTTAGATATAAATGAAATATAATTTTTTAGCTTGTTTATAAAATATTTTTGATTATTTTTACACACTAATTTAGATTATTATTTAAAACAAAAAGAAATACATATGTAAATTTCCAATTTATTCATTTATCTTTTATTTTTAGAAATAAAAGTGGACCATAATATGATGAAAAAATGGCAGCATCTATTATGTCATTATCTGTGTTTACACTTAGTTGACAATGTGTATGATGCATTTGATTTACAAATCAGTTTTTAAATATTTAAACATGTCAAATATTTTTTATATTATTTGTTTATAAAATTAAATTAAAAAGAAATAAAGTCTAACTTATTGAGTTTTAGTATAAAATAAAAATTTATACAATTGTGAAGGTGAGTATTTTCAAAAACTTTCACCAGGTAAATGAAAAAAATGTCAAATTGTTAATCAGTTAATAGATCAATTAAAAATCTAAAATGAAGTGAATTAATTACTATCATTATTTCTTTTTTAAAAAAGAAAAAAGCATATTGTTTTTCTTTTATATTTATTACCTCTAATTAGCTGTAGGCTGCAGATAAGAATTTTTCCTCTCTTAACCTACTATCATCCAACATTAACTTCTTTACATTAATATGGCTTGATCTTTTTATATTATATTTCTTTTATTATTAACTGATTCATAACTAGTAAAACAAAAAATAAAAATTTGTTTAAGAATAAAGTTTTTCTTAAGCTCTTATCATTTTTTTTCTAAAATTTTCTTATATATCATTTGGCCTAGTTTTATTCCATATTTTATCATGATTTGTTTTTGTCTTAGAAATTGCAGTTTAATAAGGAGATATGTTATCTTTCTGTATTTTTTTTCTTCCATTTTTTTTTTTAGTTTTGCAATCTGTTACTAAGAGTTAAACATTGCATCTTAGACTTTTATGTGTGAATTATTTTATTCAGTTTATTCTAATTTTGAATTTTTTTTTATTATTATTATTTTCTAAAATTAAAAAAAAAGATCTAGAAGACAATGAATTTATCTTTTATGTGAAAACTCAAACATTCAATGGAGACATGTTGAAACAAACTTTTAGATATTCCTTGAAGTATGATGTAACTATAATTGTTGACCAGAAACACTATCATAAAAATATTGTGTTGAGTAACCAAGCATCAAACTTTTCTAATTATGGAGAATCATGTTTTTGAATGGGTTAAAACTTTCTGCTCAAAAGCAAATTGGGTTAATTTAAATTTTTTTATTTGAAATAAGAAAAAAATTAAAATAATTATAATAATAATTAATAAAATAATTATTTTTAAAAAAAGAGAATAAATAATCAAATTATTAGTCACGTTGAAAGTCATGTGATATTCAAACCCTAGGAACCACAGAGAGTTTTGATATAAAAATCAGTGCTGGTGTTCCTCACTCTACTTATTGTATTAAAATATTATTGTTGCTATTATCATCATCTTTATTATTATTATTAATATTGTACAAAGGTTTCATGGTTATCTGTCTCTTCATAATCGTTTTTGGTAAATTTAAGACTTTTGTTGATAAAACTCAAATTGATAGAAATACTTAAACTTATTGTCTATCTTCCTTTGTTGTCAATCAACTTTTTATTACTTTTATCTTTATATTTTTATATTCCATAATTTTTTTAAATATAACCTAGTTTATTTTTCACTTAATATTTTTTTCAATATTCTCTCCTATGATACTTTTTTTCACACTTTAAACTTAGAAATACTATTTCTGATGTCTTCTCCAAATCCTATATTTAAATACAAACTATTTTCCTTTCACTTTTTATAATTTTTCAAAACCTACTTAACTTATTTTCTGAATATTAACATTAATTTTTCACAAAATCTATGCATTCACTAAGTATAACATATGATACTGTTCCATTGTAATTATATTTAATATTAATTTTACAATAGTTGTGAGCCTGGTAAAATATTTGACTTGAAAATAGAGGAGAATAAAATATAAAGAAATAGTTAAATATGTTAAAGCTTGTAAGATGGATTGTAACTTGAAAATATTTTAAAATCTGTTTAAAATGATATGGAAGCAAGATAATAAAATAAAACAAGAATTAAACCACTAAACATCACACCATTCTTTATGCTTACACAAACTATTTGAACAGAGACAAAACTCTCCATACAGTAGAGCCACTCAATACAAGCCAGAGAAATCAATGAATGCAGGATGGTTTGTGCATAAAATCCCTTTCTAGTGCCTACTCATCCAATATCCCCAGACTAGTTTGTCACATCCCTTTCATCAGTGAGAAACCTTGGATCTGAAAGTACTGCACCTAGATTTTAGAATCTAATGTAACCCTCCAGTAGCCATCTTTTATCTTATTGGCTAACTATAAAGCTTTGAGTCCAAAATGAAAACACAATAATGTTTTCAATTCAAGCTCATTAACTTGTATAATCATATAGGTCTGAACTCAGTTCAGCATCCATACTTCTTATAATTTATACTTTATAGTTAGCTAATATGATAAAATATGGCTGCAGGGGGCATTGCTTTAAATCCTAAGATCTAGATGCAGTGCTCTCACACTCCTAACTGATAAAATTCATAAGCTAAAAACTAATCTGGCACTAGATAGGAATTTTATGCACAAACCTTCCTGAATCCATTGACTACTCTGGCTTGCACTGAATGGTTCTTCTGTTTGGAGTTTTTCCTCTGTATAAAACAAGAATAGTAATAGTATTCAAACTACATTATTGTTCAGGAGTTCATACAAAGTTTGAGCAATGGAAGTACCAGGACTAAAGGAATATAAAGATCTTATTTTCCACAGTCTGACAATTCACCACTGCACTAAATCATGCAGGGCATGAAAATAACTGAATGATTTTATTGCTCGAGAGTTCATAAGATGTTCACATGCTGAAAGTACTGGGATCAAAGTGTGGAAGTTACATTCCAGAATCTGACACTTTACTATTGCACCAAACCACACAGCAAAATGCATAAACAAAAAATTATCATTTTTGTATTTTTATATTGGGCTATTTCCAACATCTAATATATGTACTGAATGTCTTAAGAAAAATTTAACTTTATTTGAATATTCCAAATACATTCAACTTTTAGTAATAGCACATCAATATATGCACAACATTTTGAGAGGTATTAGTCTCACCTCTTCTTTAGGTGTTGTTGGCCTGACCAGTGGCAGTACTGGCATGGGATTCGAACCTGGGTCCTTAGATTTTTGAGTTTTTTAATTTTAAGTTAACCCTCTAACCAACAACCATCCTGCCAAAGGCAACAATATATAGTAATTTCATATACTTATCCATGAGGTTCCTCCTGATTTCTCCACTTTTTACTAAGAGCAAAGTTGATTAGTGGTTTTCATACATTATATATAGTCACACTAGGTTGTCTTATGGGATTTTTTGCCATTGTCATGTGAGCAGCTTCTTTAAAAAATTTTTTTGTACCTTTTCTTCTCTATCCAATATTTTTGTATTTTTCCAATTGAACATATGTTCATTGGCACACACATGGTCTGCTAACCTCAGACACATCTGTTTTCTCTTTTCTAATCATCAGTTTGTGTTCTTGCAAGCACTTTTCAATGGGATGACTGATCTTACCAATATATGTTCTTCCACATTCACACAGTATTTCATAGATACAGTTTTTTCTTTTCATCATTTCAAGTTTAGGCTTTGTAGAAGATGGAAATAGTCCAATATAAAAATACAACTAGAACACCATCATTACAAGCCTTCAAAAAAAATACCTTGTGTAATATAGCAAGTTTATGAACTCTAGATCTCAAAGTCTATATGTCATGATTCTGCCCCATTACATCTGGGATTTCTTATAAATTATTGAGCAATAAAACACTCATTTATTATTATTATTATCATCATCATCATCATCAAAAAATAAATTATAGTGTGGGATAATGAATTTTAACTCAAGACAAATGTTTGATATGAAGCAGAAACTTGAACTATTAATTAAGGTAAGAGTTTAGACAAAAAAATTAAAAATTAGAAAAGCCAACATAGCAAAAAATAGTATTGCCTTAAGATTTTTGTATCATTTTTTTTTTAAAGTTCATATTAAAATCTCATTGCCATATTAAGAATAATGTCCCATGTGCAGAGGCAAAATGGTGAAGATTGGAGGTCATGATCCATAGATCAGAGCTCTAGTTTCTTCTAATACTTGAACTCTTTACCAACTGTCTTTAATATAGTAATAGAGTAAATAAACTGACTTCAGAGCTTGTGGGTCACAGCTCCAGCTTTGTCACTTTTGGTACTCAACTTTCTTTGAACTTTTGGTTAGCAAACCATTTTATTACTTTTTATTGAAAAGAATTAAAGCTATACTAAAACATTTCATATCAGCTCAGAATCCTTTGTTGGCCATGTGACCTTTTGCTTTATATTTTTATTGTAGCTACTGTAGAGACTTAGAAGTATGGTGGCAAACTCAGATCTAAAAGTTTCTGAATTGATTCTCAGCTGAGTAAAGTAAAAACAACACAGTTTATTATTCAAATAAAATGGTTTGACTCAATCAAATGTTTAAACATCATATGACCTTCCATGTAATGAGTCCTTTTTGTGAGTTCAAAACTTCCTTGTAAGAATTGAATAGAAAAGAATTAAACCTTCATCTGATTGCAGGAAGCTCATGTTTTGCAAGAACTGTTGCATCTCGTATGTATAATGATTGACAAAAAGTCAAAAAATTTTAATGTATTTAAAATCCCATAAGCTTAAATAACACAACAAGTGTTTAAAATGTTATCGGTTATAATTAATAATAACCTATTTCTCATGATGCTGTTCAGTCTCTGTCATCAGCTTCATCTCATCCCATGACTCCCCAAGTTATTTTAGATTTTCCTGCATGTACTATATTAAAAAGTCACAAATGTTGGAAGCATAAATAAAATAGAAAAAAATTATAAATAAAAAGTGGAAGAACAACATTGTGAATATTGGCAGACGGAAGATACCAAGTGTAGATTGGGATGAAGAAGTAGTGGATTTTTCTATGGATGTATAAAAGGCTTTTGATTATATCAAACAACATTTGAAAATCTCATGGGAGACTTTACTGCTAGAATTGGTAAGTAATTGGAAAATGAAAATACTGTGTATAAATTTGGTTATGTTGATAGAAATAAAAGAGGGTGATGACTGGTGGACTTTGCAGAATAAGAAAAACTTTATATTACAAATTCTTTCTTTGAGAAAAGTGCTAAATGAAAATAAACATAGAAGCATTCAAATGAAAGAACAACAGAATTGAATTATATTTTGACTAATAGAAAATATATATTTCAAAATTGTAACGTTTTTAATAAATTCAACAAAGAAAGTGATTGTTGATTAATGAGATATAAGATATATGTTAATGCAAAACTAGAGAGACAAAAATTATTAAGAAAAACAGTATTTATTGTTAATATTTTTATCCTTCAGTAACATTCCAATGAATTTAAATTAGACCTTACAAATTATTTTAAACTATTAAGATTTTGAAAATGGTTCAGATTTGAATGAAATCAGTAAAAAGATAACTAATATACTACAAGAACTGCACTTAAGATAGCTGTATATAAAGGAGAAATTCACCAGTAAAATTTCTATAAAGATAAGATAATTTATAAACAAGACAAGGAATATGAAAATAATCTATTAAGATGGATTGAATATCTAAAATTTTGAAATGTGATATGAAAAAGAATAATGATATAAAAATATAGTTGTTAATTAGTAAGGAAAACTATAAAAGAGAATAAAAGTATCAAAAGAATAAAACAACATCTTGGTATTGTTATAAAACATTTCTGCAATAAAAAAAAAAGATGAAATTATTATTAAGAAGAAAGATTACATATGAATTACGTGGAAGAGTATAAAAACTTTTTTTTTACTTTACCTGTAATATAATAATCTTTTTTTTAATATAAATATTTTTTATATTTCATCTTTATGCACTATTACTTGGGGGAGGGGGCAACTTCTTATTAATTTCTCTTCATTTTCTTTTTAGTTTTATTTTGCCTTTTTAAAAATAATACTTTATCTTCGTTTTCTCTTTCTCATTTGTTTTCTAATGCCATTTGTATACCTATATAATACTAATTTGTCCATGCACTTTACTATTGTTACACAATGCTTTATTTACCATCCTTTTTTACAGTTCATTGTCTCAGCAATCTTCTTCAGAATATTATATCTCCTAGCTTTAACTGTTACATTCACTTTTTTCTTTATTTTTCTCTTTTTTTTTCTTATCCTAATTTCTCTATTTTTCATAATTCTTTCTAATATATTACAGTTCAATTTAGAATCATACCTTATTTCCATCATCCTTCAACTTTCTATTAGATTCTTCTAACTTTTCAGATAATGTGAATGTACACTCCTTATTACACACTTTTTATATCTCTATTAGTTTATTTTATCTATTGATGTGAGCAGTGGTTTTCTTTAAATTTTGTCTCAACCACATAATTTTCATTCTATCTCCTTCACACATCCTTTTTAATAATACCACCCATATATTAGTCATTTCATTATTTTTATTAAAATAATTCTTACTACTGCAATCAATATTTTAGAATTATTTTTTTCCACAGTCTTTTATGTCCGTGTGTGCAGATTCCAAAGCAATTTATTTTCATTTTTTCACTTTCCATTTCTAGTATGTAAAATATATTATTCTTTATATCCACTTTTGTCTACTCAATTTTCACACAGTCCATAATACATTTCTTATATACCCCTCCCCCCAAACATTTTTCTTAATAATATCTACATTCTTTTTTTTAAATCACTCTAATATCTTTTTGAATTCACATTTTTGAAAATATGATCTTTCCCAAATATATCTTACATCACTGATAATATCTTTAACATTTCTCCTATTCCATTAAAATATTGAATTGTTCACTGATCAGGAATTTATAAGTAATGTGAGCACTAGATTGCGACAAGACTGAGAAGCAGTCAAGAACTTTGAGCTCTAGAAACCTCCATTCCACTACACTAACACACCCAAGACAATATAATTGAATAGTTTATTACGTAAGAGTTCATAAGAAATTTAAATACCAAAAGTGATAAAACAGAAACATTAATATATGAAGTTTGAGTTCCAGAATCCACTGCAATATGACAGCACTGTATCACCAGGGAATTTGTGAGATGGGGATTAAATTTAGTGAAGTAAATTCAAAAGTAATGATGATAAATGCTGGGAAAGAGAAATAATTTTTATTGGGGGATATAAATTTAATTGTGGTGAATAGGTATAACTATTTGGGAATCATCTTAAATAATCAGAGAAAATGCTTGGATGAATGGGAGAAAAAATGATAAATGAAGCAAAGAAAAGAAAGAAACTGATAATGAAATTAACAGTGTTTTCATATAGTAAATATGATATAGCTAGAATTGTATGCAAGAGAGTGGCAGTAGCAGAATTAACTTATGGTAATGATGCATTATGTGTTAGTAAAGAGATGTTAGATCCCTTAGAAAAAGTACAAAGAGAAATAGGAAGACATGCATTAGATACAGATGTGTGGATGACAAAAGAGGCAATTGAAGGAGAAATGGGATGGTCAAGTTTTTATATGAGATGCAAAAAGCAAAATGGAAATTTTTGGTGGATTGCAATTTATGAATAATAAGAGAATAGCCAAAATAGAATTGAATTGGGTTATGAGTAAAGGGTAGGCAACAAGATGGGTAAGAAAGATAATATGGTATGCAGAAGATTTGGGTAAAGACTTTATGTCAGTATACTTATACAAAAGATGGGATAATTGTGTTAAAAAAATTGTTGAATGTTATTGAAGCAAAGAATGAATAGAAGAATAGATGCCTTAAAAAAATTAGGAGTGGAGAGATGGAGAACTGATATGGAGAATAAAATTGTTTAAATATATATTAGTAATCAGAATATTAGGAGTTAATTTTATGATAATATCAATGAAAGTAGCTTATTGTTTAAGGCTCGAATAGGATTGTTAGCAACAAGGTGACATATACATAAATGGGGAAATGTGGGTGATTTAGTTTTCAGGTTATGTAAGGAAGACATAGAAAATATTAAGCATCTGTTAATTGAATGTAAATGCTTACAAGCAGAAAGAGTACAAGTAATGAAGTTATAGAACAATAAATATAAACAAAGTGATTATACAGAAAGTGGGTTTACATAAAGGCAAAATACTTCATACAGTAGCACCACTAAGTGCAAGCTAGAGTAATCAATGGATGCATGAGTACTGCTATTGTATGGATAATTTTGCCTCTGTGATAAATAGCTTTTGTAAGCATAAAAAATGGTGATTGTGTGATGTTCAGAAAGTGGGTTCTTGGTTTTTATGCTGGATTTGAAAAAAGATAAGGGGGATTTAGATATAAAACCATGAGTGGACAAAGGTAATGTTGTGGAAATGGGATGGAGCAGGATAGAGAAGAATATGGGAAAAACTTAAGAGTGGGGAATGGAAAGGGCAGATTAGGTGGATAACAGGTTTCTCTGGGCATATTAGCTGAGAGATTCCCGACTTTGAGACAGGAGGAGCCATAGTGCATCGCATTGCATCGCACAGCATTGTTCCACTTATTCATATAGATTTCTATTTCCTTATATAGTTATGAAATTTTTTATATACATCATTTTCCTGGGCATCATTTATAAAAATAAAAAAAATCTATCGTTACATCATTAACTTATCTTTTCTAATAATAAAATATCATTCTTTCTCGTTTCTATCTCTAGTTTTATATTGTTGTAATTACTTATATATATACTATTTTCTCTTCATTAGTTTAATGGAAAATAAAATTTAAAAAAATAACGAACTCCGTTTAAATAAATATTTATTTCTGATTTTTGCAAAAAAAAAAAAGTGCGAGGTAATAAAAACGGTATGATACTGCCTTCTAGCGACCAACTACAGGACTAATGTTTAACTTTAAAAAAATAATTGAAATATTCTATTTAGTAACAGATTTTTGAAATAAGTAGTCATAATATATATTTTTTTATAAAAAAAAAAATGTTTTTTCAACCTTTACTAATACTACATTAGCTGACCAAACTAGCTGAAATAATTTGCATTAAAAAATTAACACGCTTTAAAATCGTTAATATTAAATATTATTTGGCATATTCAAAACATGTTACATGTTCTTTCAGGTAAGACTAGAACCTATATCAGCGCACTCACGAGTTTCTACATGTGAAGTAAGTTAATACAATAAAAAATTTAAATTCCTTTTACACTTTCTGACAGCATTTTTTGTCTGAAAAAGAATTTGATATGTTTTTAATCTCAATTAAATTATAACAAAAAGTCTTCAGAAAAACTTATTTAATAAAAATTTTATTATAATTTATTTGATTTACAAATTGTCAAATTTTTGCTCTCACAATTTTATCTTTTTTTAAATACATGGAATATCAAACGTCATAAAATACCCAACAGCCTAGTAGCTTCGTCAGTTAAAAAGTCTTAGTTTTAAATAACTAACAGATACTAAAACTTTTGATCTGGAAAAAGATTTAAATTTTGCCATCACACCAGCTAATATCATTTAATTAGATATAATGGCAGAAACTGGAGAAGTCATTCAAAAATTGTTTTTAGAAGAAACAGCAAATATTATGTCAGAGAATAAAATAATATTTGAGAGACTCCAACAATTCAAATTAAATATTACCTGTATTGAGATGAAATCTATTAAATCTCTAACCACAAATCTATCATCATTTTCTCTACTAATAAGAGCATTTCTATAGTTGTACTGAATACTGATAATTGAAAGCTTCTCTCTGTAGGCCAATGCAAAAAGGCAGCAAAATATTCTATACCAACTATGTAAACAGTTTTCAAGGATTTCTCAGAAAGCATCAAAAGAATTTCTCTGGTTTATAAAAAAAAATAGATTAACAATATATTTTAGAAAAATCCACATTTTTATGGTGTACCTAAAATCCATAATGGGCATGTTCCATAAAGATCTACTAATGATATTAGAAAGTCACCTTGCCAAGACTTATTAAGATTTTTTTTAATATGGTTCTTAGTTTTTTGGCATACAAGACACAGTTCTTTGTCAAAGATTCTAAGCATTTTATAGAATTAATCAAAAACATGAAAAATGAAAAAATTGATTTAATTATCTGCTTGTATGTGGAAAGATTATTCACAAATGTACTTTATCAGAAAGCACCATCTATTATATAAATGGATAATAACTTCCAAGCAAAACAATTCTTCACATTTGTATTTATATATTGGACTATTTCTATTATCTAATATTAAGTATTAAATGTCTTCAAAAAAGTTTAACTTTATTTATATTTTCAAATTACATTCAACTGTTAGTAATAGCACACACCGACAGTTGAATATAGTTTGAAAATTTAAATAATATTAAATTTTTCTAAAGACATTTAATACTTGATATTAGATGATAGAAATAGTCCATTATATAAATACAACTAAAATATCATCATCATAAACCTTGAGAAAAACTTTTCATATTGATAATATAATGAAACTCTTAATATTCTACATGACAACATATTTTAAATATAGTACAGAATTCTTCCAACAAAATCAACATGGTTCTCAACTATAATCACTGATTATCAACATTTATACAGAAAAATTTGAATCTGTAGCCATAAATATTATTTCATATCCAGTTAAAGTCTGGTTTCACTATGTTGATGACATTACAAACATTCTGGACACACATTAATAATATGTCCCCTTCAATTAAAATCCCAATAGAATTGGCATTTTTAATTATTGTTTTTTTTTTATAGTAAACTCAAAACTACAGTCTCAAGAAAATCCACATGCAGAAGAAAATACTTTATACATCTAATCACAATAGAAAAAAACAAAAATTGGGAATTATACATTGAATATGGATCAAAGCAAAAGAAGTCTGTTTAAAAACCAGTTTAGAGGCAATTTAAAAAAAAACATAAAAATACATTGTAAAAAGAAATTATTTCACACTCAGCTGCCCCAATCAGCACATAACAGCAGAGCTTCTTCAAATTAAATCACAATTTATTATACACTTAATATAAATTATAATACATAATAATTAGTGCCCGAGCGCTTTCAAGAGAACTTAGCTCTCATAATCATAAGCAACAAAGAGTAAGAATAACCAGGTTGCTATATGCAAATATATGCAGATACATGTAAATTAATTGAACTATATGCATAAATCTAATTATTATGTATTATAATTTATATTAAGTTTATAATAAATTATGATTTAATTTGAAGAAGCTCCGCTGTTATGCACTGATTGGTGCATTAAAATTATAAAAATACATTATAAGTAAAGATAGCAGATAAAGATCAGAACAAGTCCTCATACTATACTATGAGGAATACTAACTTCTACAAAATTCAAACTGAAAATACTGAAAACAAAAACTGCACCTGTGTGCTATAGAAGAACATATATTGGTCAAACAAACTGGTCCACTAAAAAATGATTACAAAAACACTAAGTAATGATAAAAGAGGGAGAAAACCAGATATTTCTAAAGTAAAAGATCATTCATATACTAATGAATGTATTTTTGTTTGGGAAAAAACAAGAATATTGGATAAAGAGAAAAAAGTAAAAAAGAAGAAAACATCCATAACTCTCTAGAGGTCGCAATTGATCTGAGAAATAGAAGCAAACTTTTTAAAAATATTATTATATATATTAGAGTGTATGCTTTCAAAGTTGTGACTAGTTATGCATTTATTTGGGACTAATATTTAACATAATATTTAAGCTATCAGTTTGTTTTTGTGTGTGCATTGTAAAGGTGTGTGACATTTAATAGAAAATTGTATCCAAGAGATACTGCAACTTCCAAAGTTAATGCTGGTGCCATTATGAAAATGTAATAAAAACAAATAGGTAGCATTTTAATTTTTTTTTTTTTACATTTTATCATGAACAAGTAATGAATATTAAAACATCAAACATCACATGATCACTATTCTTTATGCTTACACAAGGATTTTATGCACAAACTTTTCTGCATCCATTGATTACTCTGGCATGCACTGAGTGGCACTACTGTATGAAGATTAAAGTGGCTAACAGGTTTCTCAGGGCATGATGGCTGAGAGATTCCTGACTCCGTATAAGGAAAAATCACAGTGTATCACATCGCAATATCACATCACCTCTGTGTAATGAAATATATTGTTAGATGTGACAGTCAATGCAATTTTCATTGCCCACTGCTTCTACATTTTTATATTTCTTTGTTTAATAATTTATAGATTATAATTGAAAATATGTAACAAATCATGTACATTATAAGTTAAATATAAAATAATGGCAATTTTGCAGAGTTTTTAATTATCATTATTTTGCATTTTAGCATATACACATAATGAATATATCTTATCTATTTGATGAGCCTATATATTTTGCTTAATAATTTCTAATTTGCAACTGAAAAGAAATAAAAATCATAAATTTATCATATAAATATAGTAAAAGTAAATTTGCAGGGGTTTACTTTTTATTTTTTCATATATCAACATGTATTATTAATAAATATATCTTTCATACATGCGCCCTCTGGAGCTATTTTTTGATTCTGACATCTATAAGCTTTAAAAAAAAAATGGAGAAATCAGAGGGACTGAAATTTTTATTGATTATTGCTTTTGACAGAATAGTCTAATTGATGAGAGCATTGTTCCCTCCCATGCTATTAATATCACTGGTTAAGCTAACAGTACCTGAAGAGAAATGAGAACAATGCCATTCACAGTGCATTATGTATTAACCTATATGCTATTATCATCAGTTAAATATAATAAAAAATTTTTAATAAAGTTTGAATTCTAGTCAAATGAGTAATTACAAGTAAAATACGATCACCATGAACTTTAAAGCCATTGAGACTTAATTCATGTTTTAAAAGCGTATAGTAATCATATTAAGCATATCTAATAATATATATATGATCCTATGTAAATAATAGATTTGTGTCAAAACAAATACTAAAATAATAAATTATTCTATTCTCTTTTTTTTTATTCAATAAATTTGAATTATTTTTATAAATATGTTTTTCTATTAATAAAAAAAATAGAATAAATTATTTTTAATTATTAACAAATCAATGCCATCATGTCGTTACCTTCATCGTAAATGGAAAGGTAAGAAATATTAGAATAGTATATATAAAATTATATGCCTCTATGATTCCTAAGACTGGAGAAAATGATAAAACGATAGATAATATGATTAAACAATAACATTTGATTATTGTTAACAATAATTTGTCATTGCATACTACCTCCTTAACACAATTGCTTTTGTAATCCAATATTCGTTGCTATGGCATTAAAGTATACAAGAAAGACAAATGTTAATTGGCAGTAAATTAGCAAGGAACAGTAGAAAGTGACAAACATTTTCTTGTGATGTTAAGCAGAGATGACTTTTTTAGTACACAAAGACTAATAGTTTTGTTTGAAAATACATGTTTTTTCTAATGTAGATAGCTAAAAAAAACTAATTACATTTGCAATGGAGTTCTGATAATTTAAAAGCATTAAACTATTCTACCATTTGAATATTTTTCATATTAATTTGTGACATCCTATATTTCATATAATATAATTAATAATCTTGCAAATATTTTTGTTGCCCCCCCCCCCATTTCTTTGTCTTTTTGCAGCTCATTTCTACTTATAATCATCAAATGGTTAGCTTTCTGAAACTAAAAGTTTAGTAATTGGTTAGGTTTTGAGTGTGATGTATTTGATTAGCAATTTCTTATTTGTATGAATGACTACTTGCTTTTACAATCTATTCTTACTCTTGAAATAAGAATACAAAGCAATCTCTAAGAATCCAGGCAAAGTGAAGATAAAAGCATGTGAAACATATTTGTTAACTCATTATAAAAGCATTGACTTGCATAAAATAAATGCTATCACTATAAGTGTACCACCATCACATGATCACCATTCTTTATGCTTACACAAGCTGTTTACACAGAGGCTTGCACTGAATGGCTATTGTAAGTGTACCTCCACCTACTGGACAGTTACATATGTAGTGTTCTGATGCACTTTGTGCCACAATATTAGAAGCATTACAAAAAATATATAATGAAGTCTTTATATTTTTCTGTATAATTGAAATGGCAATAAAAATGTATAAAAATTCTTCAACACCAAAATAATGGAGGAGGTAGAAATCAAACATCAATGATAGCAACTTAAATAGCTTTTTTTTTGGACTTTTATTGAGAATCAATTAAGAAAAAGACAATATGTATTAGGTTAGTCAAATATTGGTGGCTTTACACATTTCTTTTTCTGTTTTTTTTTTTCCTTAGCTTTGATTAGATAAAAGTCCATTTACTAACAAATGATTAAATAGTTATCATTTTTCATTTAGGTTTGAATCTGCAACAGAATAGATATCTTCACTATAATTGACCTTCATAAAAAACTTATTAATTTACTCTAAATCTACTATGGATAATGTATGTAGTGGGTTTTATACTTATACAGTAAATTTTACTTCAAATTTAAAACTTATATAAATCTGCAATAAGAGATTGATATTAACTGGAAAAAAGTCATTTTGATTCCTATCTAAAGCTTTAAAAAATCAAGAGTGTAAATTCCTAGTATCCCAGCATACTTTTTGAAATGTTTTGACAGTTTTTATAAATAATACTTCAGAATTTTATGAAATATTATATAAGTTTTTAAATATGGAATAGATAAATCATGAAAAATCTAAAGTAATTAGAAAAAAATTAACATCCATAAATATCTTGTTCAGATCATTAATGTAAATTGAAATGGATAGTGTTAAATAATCACAGAATACATTGAATTGAATTCTCTTGGTAAAATGATTTTAGTAGTAAATGTCTTGAGTTTATGAAAAATATTTAATAAAAGTGTGTTATCAAACTTATTTCTGAATCTGAAGTGGAGAGTTAATATAAGATCATTGTAAACAATAAGGCCTCACAGCAAAGTATAAAGAGATGTGTGATGGATTAATAAGAAGAGACCAAAGTGGAATTCATGGATGAAAGTGCAAAGAAGAATTTTGTTGACTCTAAACAATTACTATCACATGATTTTTCATATAACTAATCATTTTTATTACCAACTATAGACATTCTTATAATTTTATTTTTCAGACAAAAATATTTTATATAATGAACATTGATGATTTTTACTAAAGATAAATCAAATAGCTTTCTTGCTCAAGAGTTCATTTGTGAGTGTTAGAAATGCCAGAACTGGAATCGATTCAAGGATAGGCCAATCTGAAACATCTTGATTTGGGAGCATGAAGCTATTATTCTCTTCACGTTTTTAAGTTCACTATTTCATTTACAAATTAATCTTCACAAAATCTTGTGATTTACAAGTTAATATTACGATCTTTATACTGAAAATATATAAATTACTGTAAAGTTGTATAATTATATTTATAAAAAAAAAAAAAGAACAATGGCAAATTAAATATGGTCATGATAAACATCATAACATAACCATATGTTTACAAATATATGAGATCAAATGGCAATAATTATTTTAAAAACAAGCATTCATTAAAACACTTGAATCATCACAAATCAATTCATTTAATAGTAGAATGGAGAATGTTAAACACTAGGTACCTTTATCCATGTATAATGCCAATATAAGACATACAATTATATTTAATAACTAAGCATAATAATAAGAAAGTAAATATTACGCCTTTTTAAATATTAATAAATAATTAATTATCCAATACACTTTTGATTACCAAAGTATTAATGGTATGTTGAATCCATGACGATCAATTGAAATCTAGATTTGTATTTAAGCAATAAAGTAAAACATTAACTATTAATATGATAGGAAAAATAATTTCTTTACTCTAAAACATGCAAAACATTCTTCTTTTTTTAAAAAAACAAAACAAAACATTTATATATTATTCAGGAGAAACAAACTTCTTGACAATTAAGGGAGTGAAACAAAAATGTGTAGTCATCCAATGAAATCACGAATATATGCAGATGTCACAAGAATGAATAAAGTACATTTAATTATTCAGCGCTGTTGAAATATGGAATTCCTCATAATTATTTAAATTGGTTTAGTGCATTTTCTTTATACTTTTTTTTTGTTAGAGTTTAGGAAAAATATTAAAGCAAGCAGAAACAAAAAATAGAAGTATATTATTAGGTATTCCCTCATTTGATATATAGGATTTATTTCCATAATTTTCAAAATTTTATTCATGGAATATTAACTAATTTTCCAGTGAACATTGTAAACATTTATAGGTTTAAATACAATATAAGTATTTTGTATTAATTATTTTATCTTCCAACTTTATTAATTTGTGAACAAATAATCAGTAGAATACAATTTATCAATTATTCGCAAGACCATTATATAAATTAGGAAGCATTAAACTTCAATTCCTTCTTCAAGATATCTAATTCTTTTATAAAAGAATTTGCAATAATAATTACATTTCAAAATTATTTTAAAGAAACGAAATCCTCATAAACAAAGAATCATTTTTAAATATTCTGTTTTAATAAACTTATAGTGAAAACATGATAATTTTGTAGTGCATTTAAATAAAAGAGGAAGATAACTTGTTTAATAGATAAAAGTCCCAAACAAAGTTATTTATAATTAAGAATACAGTTCTAAAATGCTTACAATGTCAAAGTTTAATTATACTGTTAATTAATTTAATACATAGAGTAATAATTATTATAAAAATAAAAATATAAACACCTTTTTATAGAATTTGTTGAGCCCCTTGTGAATCGCTTCTTATTGATAAGAGGCATTTCTCCTAAGATAATAAGCAAATTTCCAGTAAAGTATATAATTTATATTCTATTGAGATTATATGACCAGTGTAGAATTATCTCTCGATAAAAAATAATGCTTTTCTTACTCCATTCCTTTTATCATACTACTCAAACATTCTTTGGAATAATATTTATTTACTATTCAATTGCTTTGACTTCTTAACGGTACATTTTAATATATTCAACAATACCTCAATCAGCAAAAATTATTTTAATTTAGTCAGAATCAGATAAAAATAAAAAAATTATTTAAAATAATATTAAGAGTGACTATGTAAGTGAAGTGTGTGTCTAGACACCTGCCTTCACCTTTTATAAACTTTTCCACAGGGTGTCCAGCTAATTAAAGACCAATTAATTCTTATTGGTTAATCAAGATAAAATTGTCTTTAAAAATAAAATAATTAATTCCATTATCTAATTACTGTAAAATAATAAAGTTATTTAATATTTCACACAAATGTTAACTCTTAAAAATTTTATCTAAGTTTTATATACTATGTTCCCATTTTTATTTTCTAAATTTTAAATATTATAGCAATATTACTTTATTAACTTCCGAGTATAATAATAAAATCGATTTTGAACAAGAAAATAAAATGATTTATTCTCTAAATCATTTGAGCACATGTATTCGCACACACATTTAAAGCAACATGTCTTCAATTAATTAAAATGGTAGAAGAAAATATAATTTATTTTAATAATTTCTTATTAAACTATTTAATCAACAATACATGCTTAAATTTAATTTTGATTGATACTATTAACTTAGCATTAAGATTACTTATTATTTGACTTCCAACATTACTGTTGAAATATGCCATTAACTTACATTATTTTAACTTGTGCTTAAAACTTATGCTTATAATATGTGGTTTAAATACTTAAATTTTATTTCAGTGTAAGATTGAAATAATAGCTTTACAAATTAATAACACATACCATCCCACTTATATACTATTATTAAAACTTCTAAATTAAAAGATATAAATAAATGGCACTAGTCAATAATTTAAATTTTTTACAAATAAAACATAATATTAATTTCCTTCAGAAGCAAGTTGTAATTAATAGGTTACAATATATATATAATTTTTAAATACATGTATATTGTCTACACTGAACTTAATATAATTAGAAGTATTTCGACCACAGTCTTTTGGAAGCTCCTTATATCTATCCATTTCACTTTATACAACCGATATACAGGACCACATACATGTGAAAAAGATAAATGATCTCCAATATATTTCATGCTAAACTAGCACTCATCTTTTCATATGTTTGTGGTCATGTGTAATGGTTGTATAAGATATAATGAATAGATGTAGGGACTTGGAAAAGTTTGAATTCAAGTCCCTTCTATCACATTAAATTCAGTATAGACAATATACATGTATTTAAATATTACATATTCAGTCTGCAATCTGTCCATCCCTCTTCTGTATATTTAAATTGACAGATTAATCTCCTATATGTGAGGGATCAGAGAGACTTAGGGTCAACATAGATATGACAATAATATTAGCATCAACAAGGGGTTTGAGCAATCCATCATCAGATTTTTAATGAAATGGATGGCTGAAGAGTTTGAGAGTGATGAAGATTGAAGCTTATTCATTAAAGTTTGAAGAGTTGTTATCTTAATATAAACTGAGCACTGATTGTATATATGTAAAGGAGATTGTGATCTGGACTAACAGGTGAATTCTGGTTCAGCATAAAATATGTATACTGAGAACATTTAACTTTTTCATATGCATGTGATCATGTGTATCAGTTGTATAAGATGGAATAGATAGATGTAGGGAAATTCTGACTTCAAGTTCCTTCTCTCTCTCTCTATATATATATATATAACGGAAATGGTTATTTCGTACGGTTGCTTAATTATTTGTGTATTCAATTATATTTATTTCGATTATTTTATTCTATATTATACTTATTTATTATATTTTAATTCTTTTCATAACTTATATTTCCTATCCATTTATTGTTTTCAACTTAGATTCTTTATTATCTTATTCATTATTTTAACCAACGCCGTTACAATACAAGCAGAGAGCTAATACAGATACAAATTTAACTTCATATCTATACCCTTGACTGAACCCCAAGGCAATACGTACATATTATCTTGGCATTATTTTTCCCAGCCAAGAACTCTCGGCTGCTGAACAGAGCAAACTATTTCAAAGAAACTTAGCGAATGTCCAGCGCTTGCTATTTATTTTTTAGAATTGGGATTTCGCACGAACAAGCAGCACATGAATATCTTAAACAAATCAGTATGCCCCTTTAATCACTAATTACAGTTTCCCCCCTGTCGTAGCTTGGTGATAGGAGAATAAAGCAAGGATACGAAATTTAATAACAAATATGTTTAATAATATATTCACACTTTATATAAAAAATTACATTATAATAATAATAATAAACACACACTTATAAATACATGGCTATAATAAATATATGCAAATAGATCAGATATAAAAGTTCTTAAAGTCCTGTTGATAGAGTTCTATTTTTCTCAAATCATTAATTTTATATTTAGTTATAAATAGTAGACAAATGAAAATGCATGCATGTTTTTACCTAGGCTTTGTTGTAATTGTCCCATGGGTATTTCTTCCGAGCGCTCTTGATTAACTTCCTCAGATTGTGGGGTTATTTTCGTTCCATTTTTTGCTTGTTGATTCCTTAGGTTCTCCATTTGCTTCCTCCGTTTGTGGGGTTATTTTCATCCAGTTTGCTGGTTGATTCTTTAGGTTGAGTTTCATCGACAGCTACAGAAGCGGCGGTCCCTCTAGCAGGTCAGGCAAAGATCTTACATTGTGAGTCAGTGATGAGATGGCTTTAATCCAAACCCACGTCCCTTTAACGCCACTAGCCATGCACTTCTTCCATTTTCTTTTAGCTGTTGCTTCTCTAAAGTCTCTACTAGCAATACCAGACAAAAATTGTAATTTTCTTAATCTCATTCTTTTGTTCATTGTTTTTAAATTTTTTTAATTAAGACTTAGATTTCCAACCAATTCTTATCATTATGTTTCTTTATTTAATTAGTGGCTGGAATGTAAGTCCCAATTAATTTAACAGATCAGGCAAAGATCTTCCATTGATAACATTTCTTTGTCCGTGGAATTTAATTTGTCCAACAGACTTTCACACCTACGGCCATATTGTTTTTCCTTTTATATATCACATATTACATTTTATTTACAATTCATTCATTTTTTTTTCACATTTGTTTTTTACATTTTATTTTAATTTGTTATTATATAGTTTTTTTTTAATGAGAGAGAAGACACGCATTTCTTTATGCTTCCTTTTCACCTCTCCCACAATAAACAAAATAACTTTCTAGCATTTGACTTACAAGAGAGAAAGAGACGCATTTCTTTATTTATGCACCCCCCTCCCCTTCTCTTACTATTACAAAATCCACAGTAATTTTGACATTAGAATTTCAATTTTTTCTTTTCCTTCCTTTTTTTTAAAAAAAAAATTTATTAGCTAATTTATTTCACCTCTATTACTTTCTAATTTTATTAATAAATATATATGTGTGTCGATGACTTTACGTGGTCGTCACAATATATATATATATATATAATTGCTTTATCAGTGAAACAATATAAGTGCCTTTAATGCCAGCAAGTTAAACCCTCCTGAAAAAAAATAAACTTCTAACTAAATGTTATGATATCATCAAACCACACATATTTGGCATTATAGAAAACAAAATTTATAATGGATTATAAATTAACCTATTAGACAAATTAGATTACAAATGGTTTGCAGCCTTTTCAAAATCATCAAACACACCCTCAGCAGGAACAGGTATCATTGTTGATAAAAAATATCTCAACGTATTTAACATAATATATATTGACACACATATCCTAATTTTCACCCTTCACCACAATGCAATAATACTGAACATAGTATGTATATGTATATATATCCATCCCTCTAAGCTCCGCCATCACAAATAGATTAATTCTAATTCTGAACTCCAAATTTGTGAAAACCCCACATCCAATATTACTCATAGGGGATTTCAGTATGTCATATGAAATCTTCACCAAAAGAGGGTTTCATTCTCTTTCATTCCCCATGATAAATGGAAAGGGATTTCTGCCAGAAAGGTCCATGTTTTTTTAATAATAATAGATATTCATCGCTAATAGACCTGGTATTCTATTTATCATCATTACACCACATGATTAACATGATCATGCAGCTGTTATAGTATATCTAGATCTTAATTTTACTGTAAGATCAACAACCATCAGAATTCTTTCATGCAGTCCTGAATTTCTCTTCTCAGAAATATATATTTGGAAAATATACAAATGATCCTATACCAACCCAATATGAATTTGTTAATATATTATCATTCAATATCAATGATCTAATCAGGACTACACCATCTCCAACAAAATACCACTCTATTTCAAAACAATTTAAATACAAACCAACAAAAAGAAAGTATTCTTAAAGAAGACCCACCTTAACCAGAATTTTTTTTTAATCAGATGAGAATTGGGTCACCCCCTCCAGTTTGATTTCCATCCACCATTAAAATACAACCAGATACTATTTATGAAGCTTTCATGCTGCAGCAAATATTCACACATTTTAAAATCAGGATACAAGAAAATCCTTCTTTAATGTATCACAGGTTTCATATGGCAAGTCATTAAGAAGAAATTCAATTTACTTATAAAGAGTTTTATACAAAAAGTAAAATCAATGCCAGATTCATGTCATCTTGGAATGGATGATCCTAAGTTCATATATGCACATATTAAAAAGTTTACAATTCAATACATGTCTAACCTCACAATTTTTTTTTATCTAAAGTCATATATAGAATATCAGGATTTTATCAAATATCTCTTATACAATTTATGAAAAATAAAAATGGTTCCCACACTAACAAACTTACATCAAATTTCAATGTTTCCCCTTGGCTCAAAATAATAGAATCATTAATGAAAGACAAAAATAGAAACATAAATTATACAAAAATTATCAAAAAATGCAATTTGCAAAAAAAAAAATCATCAACTGGGCAGGTAGCATTTCTGTTTAAAAAGAGTATAGAAACAATAAGAAACAATCAAAAACACAATGCAATTGTTATTCATCTAGACACAGAGGCAGCCTTTGACTTAATACCAATAAATACTCTTCTTAAAATCTAAAACATACTAAAGTAACACAGACCTACTCATATCTATTTGCTAACCTATTATTAAATTAAAAATATACATTACTCTAAAAGGTAAAACTTCACCCCCAAATATACCACATCAATCTATTCCACAAAGATCTTCTTTTAGTGCCTTGCTATTTACTGCCTACACAAATCCCCTAATTAACACTGTAGAAAATAAAATACCTGAAATTTATGTATCCTGCCTAAACACCAACATCTCAAATATAGCTTACATAGATGATAGATCAATCTTTTTGCCATCCAAAAAACACATTCCCAAACTTCTAAAGATTTTTTCAGATTATACGAACATGTAAGTCAGCATTCATTCAACATGTAAAAATTATGTGCCTTGCACATTTACACTGGCAATAGTGTAACAAAATATTTTAATGGCAAACTTAACCTATTTCTTGGATTCCATTTCTACTTCCATCATTCACTAATGTGGTAACTTATGCAAAATAGACATAAAAATAAAACAAATTATAGTCTATTCACTAACAAAATCCTGCCTATCACTTTATTGTATCACTTTTTAAGATGCTCTCATGACAAAAATCACATACTACTCTCCCAACAATATTTTACACCAAACTTTTTCTAACCAAATAGGTTCACTTTGCAGGAAACTTGTGTGAGAAAGACAGGTAATCTCAGTATCCATAAGATGTCTCAAAAAGGTCTAAGGATTCATTCAATTCTTAGTCAGAATCCTTAAAAACAATATAATTTCTGCATGTGCAAGAAATTCCATATATTCAAACAGCCTATAAAATCACTCCCACAGACAAAACATCTCCTATTGAAGGATACATAAAGATACTATTAATTGTTATCCATAAAAAAATTTGGTTTTTTAACTATTTTAAAATAAATTCAAGCATTGGGAGATTCATTCACTTTTACACCCTCTACAAGACGATCATAAAATTGTATTCACCAAACAACTTTGCCATAAATTCAATATCTGGTCACTGGAAACAAAATATTATGATTTTTTACTTAAAATTAATATTAATTTACTATCCACATAACACCTCTTAAAAAATAAAAAAACTGCTAAAATGTAGATTATCAATGCATTCTTTGCCAAAAAGATTCAGAAACAGAGGATCACCTTTTTTATGCCAAGGACTTATAAGATTCATTTGATATAGTTATTTGACTCATTCAAAAAAAGTTTTTGCTGTCATCAGGGTCAGTATATGTGATGTGATGCCCTGTGACTTCTCCTTACATGGAGTCAGACATCTCTCAGCAACTATGCCCAGAGAAACCTGTTAGACATTTTGACATTCCTTTCCATTCTCCAACCCTAACACATTCAAAAATAAACTGCATAGTATATGTCAAAGAAACCAAAGAATAACAAACAAAAAAACTTTCATTGACACTTGGTTTCAGTTACAGTTGCATTCAAGCTCATAAGGAAGAAATCAACTCTCAAGATTAATAAATCTGAAATGAAAAGCAGAAATTAAAAGGTACCACTTGCCAACATTGCAATACCTCAAGTGAAAACCAGCTCATCCAAATGTGAACTTTTGCTTACTTTGAAAATATTATGTTATATGTATTCCTAAGTATTACCAATAATATGTAGACAAAAGAAATAATGTAGCATATTTTGCTTTATTGAACAAAGACCTATGAAAGATGATCATCATAATAATAATACTAATAAATATCCAAAAGGTTTGTTATAATCAAATATCACTTTTTAATCCATTTTTAAAAACACTAATTGCAGGACTATTTCCTAATAAAAACACAAGTTTTTAGAGAAAAATATGTTATTATAATGGAAGATATTATGAAATAAATAATAACACAAATAAATCATTTACTGACTAATGGTAGCCATTTTAATTTCAATAATTATTCCAACAAAGCTAGCATTAAATTCAACAATGCTTAAAAACTTTGAAAAATCTTCATAAGTGCTGTATTAACAGTAAAACTATTTTACATTACTAGTAAACAAAGTTTTTTTTATATAAACTAAAGATGAAAATGGAATTAAATTCAAATTTTTAAATACCTTTACTAACTTAAAAGTGCAATACTTACTAACAATAAATTGTCAAACTTTATATTGTTTGTTTTAAATAAAGCAATAAATGTGATTTAATAAAAAATATTGCAAATATCAATTGCAATATGTTCAACTATTTCTTACATTTCAAAAAAATGCGTTAGTTAACCATTTGCAAAAATAATGGAATAACAGCCTAAGTGTAGAATATAAAATTTTTATGTAAATTATATGAAATTTAACATTCTTACTAAAAGTGTAACCCTTTATTTAAAAGCATTTTGTAAGAAGACTAGGAAATATTTCATGAATAAAGAAAAAAAAAGACAAAGAATGGAATAGATAAAGGTGCATTGAAAGAAACCAAAAGAGTGTTGCTTTTATTTGGAAAGCTCAAAACAAATAATTTGACACCTTCCACAGAGTCATCTGAAGTTGATACCTTTTTTTAGAATCCAAATGAGTATAAAGATAGTGCTTCACCAGTATAGAAGGAAGTCCAAGTAAATAAGTGTGAAATATAATAAGATTAAGAATGATATTGCTAAAAAGAATATAGTCATGACAGAAAGGAAGGACATTGATTATGGTAATAATGTTGAGTATATTGATAAGAATGAAATAAGACTAAGTCTGATAAATTGAATGGTTAAAAAAAGTCTTTAATCCCTGTACCAGAACTGATTAAAATTGGATTTCAGTTTTTAATAAATATTGGAAAAATAATTCTGTCTGATGCAATGAGAACAGTAATAATAAAGCTAGAATCACTGAATTTCAATAAAGAATCTTTTTCTTATAACAATGGCTACAGTGATGAAATTCTTGTTCATGGCTATTTTATTTTCTTTGAAAAGATCATACTTTTTAATTGTTGCTTTTACATTTTTAGTCATACTATTGATTCTCATTAAAGTATAAAAGTACATTTAACTAGTGGAATGCATTTAATAATTAGTGTTCATGAAATCTAAAAATCATTGAGGGTACTGTTATAATGGAAAGAACTGCAAACAAATTTTGCAGGAAACAATTTCTGTTACTCATTGATAAGGAAAAGCAAAAATAGTATTGATGAGAATCCTTCACTGCAAAAAATTCCTTGGGACTCAGAACATGGCTTTGTGAGAAATAATGTCATGTCAATTAGATAAAGATTTCAATTTAAAATATTTCCTTGGCTTATCAAAACTACTGGGCATCATTAATCCATTCATAAAGATATAACCTCATGTGGAAAGTCATTCTGGATCATTGACTGTGCAAAATGAATTCACATACATGATGACAACTACCGTTCACCAGAGTTTACTGAGAATCATTCACATAGCTGAATAAGAATAATTTATATAGCTGAATGATAGGATTTTGTTTTGGGAATATTAGTATAGATTTTAAAAATACTGAAATATGTGGAGATTGATTTTAAAATGAATACAATACCTTTCAGAAAATCTATCCATAGTTTTATCCAGATAAACCAGAAATATGCAGATAGTTTGATTGAAGATTTCTTCAAGCACTAAACAAAGACAAAATGAAACTATAAATTTATCAATTATAGTATTACAACAACTCATCTATAATGTTTGACACAAAGCGATGTTTTACAAAAATTTCTCATCATTTGATATATATATATATAAGCAGTGAAACAGAATATAAAGAATGTGATATTTTTTAAAAATCATCAATGTTTATTATGTGTTTTCCTCATTCAGTACAATTCTGAGAAATCTTCAAAATGCAAAGCCTATGGTTATTAAGTCAACACTCAAAATCATGCAGAGTACAAAGATAAAAGCAGTAAAGCGTCTCTGCAAATACTTTGAGGTTATACTCTACGTTTTCCAGGAAATAATGGATAATGAAACAATAAATAATGCAAGCTACAAACAAATGTTGATTTACAACTATGTTATGCCTTTATAATAAAATACCCATTCCCACTGACTGCATTAGAAAGAGAGTTTAGGATCCTAATATAAAATGTCCATAATGTATCTTTGAATCTAAGTCTTCTGGGATAATTTTAATAATGAAAGTAAGTTTTGCTAGGCTGGCTCAAAGAAGAATATTTTTAAGAATGAAATTTTAAAGTTGAAAAACACCAGAGAGAAGAGAGATGTTTCATTAACTACTAATAAAGAAATAAAAAAAATCATAAAAAACACTCAATTAATTTCACAGAGAAATGGATGAAATATTTTTATTTATACATGCACTATTCATGCCAATTTTGGATTTTTTTCTTGATAACAAGAAACTATGCTATACTGCCAACAAAACAGATTCGAAGAAGAAATAAAAATTTTGCACAAATTGTATGACTTTCTTACTAATGGGTTGTAGGCTTATTTTTTTAAAAAAAAAAAGAATTATAGAATGTTACTGTCAAGATGAACAAACAAAATAAAATCATGATTTGAAGAGGTTGCTAAGTACTTTAAAAGTATTGCTTTCATATGTGACTCCAAAAAGCAAGAAAGACTCTGTGATCTTGTTTTGTTGATTTCAAAAAGAAAAAGCTGTTGCGAGTTAAATTGTAAGAAATTTGGATCAGTGAAAGTAAGCCCTTTTTATATAGTCTCTCATAACTGCTAAAAAAGAAAAAAATGTTTGTCAAAGTTAGGATAAAATGCAGTTTAATGTCTGACATAGGCATTATTTTCTCTGTGTCTCTTTTTGTATTATGGTAGAAAGCAGGCTTTGCAAGACAAACTTTTGCTATCAATCCTTGAAAAAATCATTATAAAAGCTTATGATTTATACTAACTCATAATTAATTATGCAGAAAAAATTATAATAGTAAAAACTATAAAAATAATTAACAACTCTGGCTTAGAAATTATAATTTATTTTTTAATTTTAAATAATACTAATAAATATAATGACATTGTTTGTGGAATTATCTCTTGGAATTTTATTTCAGTTTCTTTTTTTTGTATATTTCAGCAAACATTCAACTTATATTCATCCATTCTAATTTACATGTAATCTGTTTCTAGATATCTTATACTATTTTTAATATATATCAAGATAATATTCTATTATATAAAAAGTTCATTAATACTTATCATATAGCTCAGAATATATCATACAATAGCAAAATTTGGTTAGTGATCTGATAAATAATGGCCAATTACCATTTTAATCTCTATTTAAACAGAAAACACACCACTATACTATTAATACAATTAAATAATTTTGTTATTAATAGACGATTTTCAAATGAAGCTTTATCCTTAATTTGTGCCTACATTTCTAATTTCACATTTAATTATTGATAGTTGTAATATTTGTGTTCTATAGTATTTATAATTGGTATCGGATTGCTGATATAGAAATGCATTTTCCTTCTACCTTATTAGAAGGCGACTTCTGGTGATATTTTCTAAAACGAGGCTCATCAACAAATAATAAAACAAAATGGCTTTTATAGTAGTATAGTGTAATGCAAAGGTGTTTATCTACAACTATTTATCTGTGATAATGGTATGTATAGACATTTTAACAAAGTAAATACATTAAGCTTTATTTAGTTAAATATTTGATTTGTTTGTGAGCAAATACTCCGATCAGTGAATATGCATTAAAAAAATAAAAAAAATGCGGTTAATATCATTTACAAGAATGAATGAATCATTCCTGTGAAAGAATGAATGAGGGGTGGTGTATAAAAAGTTGTGGTTATTATTATTATTTTTAAAAATGCGTGAGTTATAATGTTAGTGTAAATATTAAAATTATATCAGAATTTTAATGTATATGTAATTTAATTTATTATTACCAAACTTTTATTATGATATTTGATTTTTAATTTTATATCGGCTATATATATTTTTTTGTATATTTGCGGGTGGCACGTTATAAAATGTAACAGCCATTAAAATGCACATTTTTTTCCATCATGTTAGGATATCTCTTAAGCGTCTGGCGCCGCAAAGTAATTTTTTCCTGAAACGCTTTTGACTACATGTTTACTTTGAAGATATCTATATATAATGTATATTCCTGTTTCGGGTTGTTTTTAATCTTAAATATCTCATTTCAGTGCTTTTAAGAGATGAATTCTTTATTCGTTTCTAAGATAAAAAATGAAACAATTATAAAACCTAACTACAAAGCAAATATCTCCCTGGCTTCCCTCTCATCTTATTTACATTATAAACAAAAAATAATAAACTGTAGTGCAAAAATTATGATATTCAAGGATGAAGTGATGAGCCATGTTTTGTTGAATTTTAGAAAGGCTTTGATATCATTGATTAAAAGATGACCGTCAGTGTTTCAGTCAGAATAGATAATAAGATAATAAAATTTTAAAGAATATCTAAGATAAATCACAAATAACTAAATCTACCACTGCCTTTATTTTGCTGCAATATTTTTATATAAATACAATTTATCCACCTTACTTCAAATACTTTTTATCAAATAAAAAATTTATTACATATATACATACACAATCCAACGTTTCAACTGTTCTTCAAACTTCCTCAGAGCTATGGTATAATTTCAAAATAAAATAAATATATAAATAATACAATAAAAAAAATTACAAGTGTTTGAAATAAGGTGGACAAATTCTAAATCAAAAATAATTGTTAGTATATGTTGAGAAATTGAAATCTGTTTTGAAATTGGAAATGGCATAAAGCAAGATCTAATCTTACCAATTATATCACACATTTTGAAAAATGGATGATTGAAGAAAAATGCAAAAGATGAAATTCATACTAGAGATGTTAAATAATGCCCTGTGTGAATAAGTGCAATGGAGAATGACTGGATTCAAGGATTACTTGTGATTTCATCTATCACTTTCTCTGCTCGAATATCATAGTATCACCTGAGTCATAAATCATTTAATTATTTTTTTAATGAGTGAACAAAAAGAATATTTTTGGGGGAATATGAAAGTGAAAAAGTCAAAATTGGTGGAACTGAACTAGAAAATATAGAAAATTTTGCATATCTTGGAAAAGCTGTGAGAGATCTGTCTGCCACAAAGAAATAAAATTAAATTTAGAGTAATTGTAGTCACAGTATGTATACAAGTATAGACAGAATTTGGTAAAGTAAATTCATTAAATTGTAAAACAAATCAGATTTATTAGACTATACATCTTTGACAAGCAAATTATATAATTATGAAACATGAGTGATGTTAAAGCAATCAATGAGAAGAATCTTGATATTTAAAAGAATGTACTGTAAAAAAAATATTGAGAACTCAATAGATGCAAAATGTTTCCAATGAAGATCTGTATAAAAAAGTAAACTGAAAAGAAATTATGTTAAAGAAAGTGATATAGAGGAAGTTATAGTGTTATTAAGTCAGGATTAGAAGCTGAGAGAATCTAAAAATTTGAAAAATCTCAGATTTGTATTGAATCTTTTATAAAGATGGAAAATGCTGCTTCCATTGTATTAAAATTAGAAACTATATGTAAAATGGAACTCCTTGAGGAATTAAAAGGGTCTGAGTGGAAAATGAAAGAAGTGAAAGATAAAAAAGGGTAAAAAGCTATATCAAATGTGTTATGATCAGTTGTGAAAGAGGAGTACTGAATTTGTATTGTTATAGATATGCTGTAAAATGTTTTCAGCAGGTGATGGGTGAGGGTCTCTTCTGAGTTTATTGTTTTCCTTGCTATGTTTGTTGGTTCTGCTGGGTGATTAAAGGTTTGCTGAACTAAGAGAAATATTCTAGTTGTAAAGCAGTGGAAAACTTTATGAAAGAAGGCAGAACTGAGCCTAGCTTCAAATTATAGTCTGCCCAGAATTGCTTGATCGACTCTTGGGTGGCTGTTGATATTATTATAAAGATTTCTAGAGAAAGCTGAGAAATATAAAAATGCCTAAATTTTATCATTAAAATGCTATTGAAATAAACTCCCAACGTTAGTGCTCCAGCTAGATTCCTATGCTGCTGTCATGTAGCAACAGATGTTAGCTGATGATGATGAACACCTTAATGCCTACGTTTTTCTGTAAAGAAGGGAAGCCCTCGCCACCTTGTTGTCATGTTTTATAGTGTACTTAAAAGTTATTAAGTTCAGAGATGGTTAATGGTAAGAAACCAGAAGGAAGCCGGATGGTATAATTTTTTTATTTTATTTACATTATGTCCTATTGCTATAAATTTTATTGTATTTTTTTTATTATTTGTATATATTTTTTGTTTCTCTATAAATTACTATTTGATTTTCCTACTTTAAAACAGTTCTACCAAATTAATTTCTGAAATGCTAGCATGTCTGCTGAGACATAGATTTGTTGTTGTTTGCTTTTAACACACTGTTCTATCTGTTCTATTTGAGAAAAGAGAAACTTACTTTGTGTGAAATTATTATTATTATTTTTGTAATCTCAGTATGCGATTATTGAAAATTTATTAATATGCTGATTTGTTTTTTGTTTTTTTGTTTTGTTGGCAGTGGTATTTCCTTTTTGGAAGTGTTTTTCCTTCTCGAAAGTGGCACATAAAGGTGAGGTTTAGTTTCAGCCTTTCAAAGATATACCGCCCAAAACGTTGTGGTATCAATTAGCAGGATATTAGAGTTTTGAGTAGGAAGAAATAAGGAAATCTGATCAATTTTGGTTTGATTTCACTCATTTAAACTTAAATTTAATAACTTTAAATTTTTTTTTTTTTTCTTCTTATTATTGATATTGAATTTATGTTGATGTCTTATTCTGATGCGTGACACTGACATCATGTTATATCTTGTGTGCATCATATGGATTACGGGGTAGGCATCATCCAGTACAGTATCATTAGTTGCTATTTACATCAAAAATATCAAACAGATTGAATGCGGAAAACTGTTACACTTAGGGGGGGGGGGTTACAAAATTTATGTCTTGCAAAGTGATCGGTGGCCTGAAAAAGTTTGAGAACCTATGATCTATATTCTATATTAAGAGAAAAAGTAGCAAAGACACAATTTATGAAATTCCAGCTGAATTACTAAAATTTTAAAGAATTATAATTTAATTTGAATAATTAATGGATTTTCTTTCAGTAGTTGTAATTTCTCTATAGAAAAAGACTGCTGTAATAAAGTGTGAATTTAATATGAGGTTTGAGCAGACATATTTCTAATAGGTCACACATGTAGACATCTAAAAATCAGTTTGGATTTTGAAAGTATCAATCACAAAGAGTATTGTTTAAACATTTGTAGGATGAGGAATGGAAGATAATATTTTCATTGATCCTATAATGACTTTTGGTGAACTTAATGGGGTTACTTATGCTGAGGAAGTAAAATATTTTAAACAGTCTTTACAGAAAAGATATATGACATTTATTTAGATGAAGTCACGGGTCAATGATGTAATTTTAATGAGAATGGAAAGCATTTGTGATAGCAAAGATCATTATATCTGTTTTGCTGATTGCATGGAAATGCATGTACATAATGAGAATGAACTTAATGTTAAATAGAATTAATGGCATTTGTGTAAATTTTGAAATGAAAATAAGTCTAAAACACTGTCTTAGATAAAGATGATTACAAATTTAAGAATAATAGTTGGCAGAAAGTAATAATATATTAGTGCTCTTTTTAAGTATTTAAATTCTTGATTATCTGATGATGGAAATAAAGATAATAATAATATAGAAGAATTGCAATACCCAAACAGGTTTTTAAAAGAATGGTAATTTATAGTTCATTAAAGTTGGATTTCAGAAAAAGTTGTTGAATATTTTGTCTAGAATGGAGATTTGGATTAATAAAAAGGAATAAAAAAGATTGTAAAATTTGATATGTGAATTTAGGGAAATATGGAAAAGATGTGGAATAAGAGGGATTGGAAAATTTGACATAAAATAAATGCTACAAAAAATATTTAACCATTAATAAGTTACATTAACGATCCAAAGAGAAGACAAATATATGAAACATATTACATTTAAAATAACTTGAATAATTATATGCATATTTACAAAATTTCAGTAAATTAAATTAACAATTGGTCAATTGGAAATAAATAGAAAATTATATAAAACAATATGTATAAAGTTGTATAATATAATATATGTATTATTTGTTTTATATATTGTATTGTTATATAGTCAATTTGGTAATGTTGTATTGGATGTATATATATGTGAAGGTTTTATGCTATTTTACTAAAGTTTTATTTTATTGTTCTAATTTTACTTCCGTTATGGAACACCAGATGGTATTATCTGGGCATAATTGCTGAGATATTCTTGACTTCGTTTAAGCCATAATACATCACATCATCACATCACATAATAAAATGGCACAGAATAGAGTTTTTCCAAGTAGTTGGAGTAATACAAGAGTAAGATTATTATTTAAAGGAAAGGGTAAGGATCATAGAAAGTTGAATAATTATAGACCAATAGCGGTAACATCAGTTTTATATAAAGTTTTTTCATATATGGTGGCTAGAAGAGTTGTAAAATGGATGGAAGGGAATAATATAGTGGGGGAAATGCAAGGAGGTTTTAGATTAGATAGGCGTATAGGAGATAGTTTATTTGTAGTTACACAACTTATGGATATGAGTAGGAATTTAGGTAAACAGTTATATATGAGTTTTCTAGATATAGAGAAGGCATATGATAGAGTAGGTAGAAATAGATTATGGATAAGTTTAGCAAATTTGGAAATGGATGAAGCTTTGATAGATATTATTAAGAAATTATATGAAAATAATTATTATATATATCAATTAGGGAATATAGAATCAGTTAAAGTTAAAAATGAGTGGGGCTAAGGCAAGGATGGCCTATGTCACCTATTTTGTTTGTGTTGTATTTGAGTGAAATGGAAAAAGCAATAGAAAGATTAGGAAGAGGGATAGAGATACCGTTAATAGGTAGTAAGGGAGTATATATTTTGTCAGGTCTTTTTTTTGCAGATGATATATTTTTGTGTGCAGAAAGAAGAGAAGATGTGGAAGTTATGTTGAGGACAAGTGCAAGGGTTGGTAAAGAGATGGGGATTAAACTTAGTGAAGAAAAATCAAATATAATGATGGTTAATACTGGGGAAAGAGAAGATGTAGAATTTTTATTGGGAGATATTAAGTTAAGTGTGGTGAATAGATATAGTTATTTGGGAATTATTTTAAGTAATCAGAAAAATTATTTGGATGAATGGGAGAAAAAATTGATAAATGAAGCAAAGAAAAGAAAGGGGTTGATAAAGAAATTAACAGTGTTTTCATATAATAAATATGATGTAGCTAGAATTATATGGAAGGGAGTTGCAGTAGCAGGGTTAACATATGGTAATGATGCATTATGTGTTAGTAAAGGGGTATTAGATTATTTAGAAAAAGTTCAAAGGGAAGTAGGAAGACATGCATTGGATGCAGTTGTATGGACAGCAAGGGGGGCAATTCAAAGAGAAATGAGATGGTCAAGTTTTTATATGAGAGATGCAAAAAGTAAAATGAAAATGTTTGGTAGATTGCAGTTTATGGATAATAAAAGAATAGCCAAAATAGTATTTAATTGGGTTATGAGTAAAGGGCAGGTAACAAAGTGGGTGAGAAATGTAATGGGGTATGAAAAAGATTTGGATAAAGAATTTATATCAGTATATTTGTATAAAAGATGGGATGATTGTGTTAAGAGGATTGTTGAATATTATAGTAATAATGAATGGGATAAAAGAATAGAATTATTAATAAAGAATAGGGAGTTAGAGAGATTGAGAAATAGTATGGAGAGTAAAAAGAGTTTAAATATATATAGAAATAAACAGAATATTAGGTGCGAGTTAATATATGATAATAGTAAGGAAAGTAGTTTATTGTTTAAAGCTCGAATGGGATCTTTAGCTACAAGAGAATATACATGTAAATGGAAAAATATGGGTGATTTATTTTGTAAATTATATAAGGAAGGAATAGAAAATATTAGGCATTTGTTAATTGAATGTAAATGCTTGAAAACAGAAAGGGTACATATAATGAAGTTATGGAAGAATAAATATGAAAAAAGTGATTATACAGAAAGTGAATTATTGGTTTTTATGCTGTGTTTGGGAAAAGATAAGGGGGATTTAAATATAAAGGCTATAGAGTTGACAAAGATTATGTTGTGGAAATGAGATGGAGCAGAATATGGGGAAATTTATAGAGTGGGAAATGGAAAATAAAGAAGCTAACAGGTTTATCTTGGCATAATTGCTGAGATATTCTTTACTTCGTTTAAGGAGAAGCCACAGTACATCACATCACATAACGTTAAAATAAATAATTAATATTTGACAAGGACATTAAACCATGTGCCAAAAATAGCTTTTTATGTATGATTAATATATATTTATATTAGCTGTTATATATGATTTATATTATTTGTTATAATTTAGAGAAATACGGAAAAGTTGTGATAACAGAATATTATTAGCAATGTTGAACCATTAAAAGAAATAAATGTAAAGAGATTATTTAAGAAAGTTATGAAAGAGAGTATTGGGTTAGACACATATATCTGAGCTACAGGTATTATGAGAATATATTGCAAGGTAAGAGAAAATTAGGAAGAAGAAAAAAAAAGATTGACCATTTAAAATTATAAAATAATTAGTAAATTGATATGTAGAATCTATTTTTTTTTAGTATATTTTTTATAATGAAGGTGTTAGTAATGGGAAATATAACTCAGGTGCAATCTTTAAGGATTGTATTTAATTCAGTACATTTTTTAACATTTTTTTTTATAACAATGTTTTTTATTTTATATATCAAAAAATAAGTTTATACTTTTTATTATTGAAAATAATCTATATTACAAAGATTTATTTGCTGTATACCAAATTTTTTAATATTAAATTACATCATGATTTATCTTTAACTATAGTCAGAAATAATTTTATAGAATAACAAGTTTTGAATCATTGGCCAATAAATTTGTATTTTACTTTCAAGTTGTACTTATTTTTTACTTCCACTCCATTGTGAAAATATTTTATATACTTAATATTTATTAGTAATAATATTTGCCTTTTTTTTGTTCACCATCTATTCATTTTGTTTAAAAAATCAATTATCACAGATATAAATATCTTTGAAACACATTAAATTTTCTTTGTCATTCATAATTTTAATTTTTGTATGTGTGGAATGCATAGTAAGTTATTTACAGAAAAATTTTAATTTCTATAGAAAATATTTTATCATTATTTAATTAGTAATGAAAATAATATAATTTTTCCAAATCTTTATAATAGTCACGTTTTATTGTAACTATATATTTTTAATATGTAAATAAATGAATCATGGCCTTTATTCCCAGGATCTGTAAAGTGGCCATCCAAGAAAGCAGTTAGTGATCGAAAATGGAGAGTACTAAGAATTTTCTGATTTAGGAAGTAGACTGTCATTTGTTGATGACCTTTTTTTTTTAGGTACTTACAACTGCAGATCACTTTCAACTTCAGAAAGATTGCAAGAAATTGAAGAACTGTTAAATATTAAATAAGAAATTAATGGATTTTTGTGAAGTTAAGAAAAGTTGAAAAGACAATTGATTTAAAAAGTGGACATTACTGTATTATAAAGGCACAAACATTGGAAATACAAGTGGAGTAGGATTCATTACAAATAAAAAGTGGAAAAACAACATTGTGGAGATTGGTGATGTATCAAAAAAAGTAACAAGATTAGTTATTTAACTTAATGGTAGATAGCAAATTTAAATAATTCAGATTTATGCCTCAACAAGTTCTCATTGAGGATTTTTGTATGGGTATACAAAAGGTTTTTGATCAGTCCAAACAAAATTTTTAAATTATGGGAAGCTTTAATGTTAGAATTGATAAATAATTGAAAGATGAAAATGCTGTGGATACATTTGGTTTTACTGATAGAAATGACAATGGACATATTTATGATTCTTTCTTTGAGGAAAATGCTATATGGAAATGAACATGGAAGCATTCAAATGAAAGTACAGTAGAATTATATTATATTTTGACTAACAGAAAATATATATTTCAAGATTGTAATGTTCTTAATAAATTCAACATAGGAAGTGATCATCAATTAGTGAGAGGTAACAGCATACCTGTTAATGCAGAACTAGAGAGACAAAAATTATTAAGAAAAACAGTATTTACAATTGACGATATTTCTAATTTTCATAGACATTCCATTGAATTTAAAGTAATCTTCAGAGTCATTCCATTGGATTCAAATTAGAACTTGTAAATTGTTTTCAATATTAATAGATTTTGAGGATGGTTTAGATTTGAACAAAATCAACAGGAAGATGACCAATACATTTTTACAAATTGCAACAAAGATAGGTGGTGCAAAAAAGCAGCAATTGAACAATAATTTTGTTTTGCTGCAACAGGATAATTTATAACAAAGAAGAAGGAATATGAAAATATATAAAAATGATATATTAAGAAGGATTAAATATCTAGAATTTTGTAAAGTGATTATGAAAAAGAGTTAATAACAATATACGAAAATATAATTGTGAATTAGCAAGGAAAGCTGTAGAAGAGAATCAAATTCCCAGAAGTGTAAACAATAGCTTGGTATTGATAGAGAACTTCATCAATAGTAATAAAGGGAAAAAAAACCCCAAAGTATCCCCTAATAATATTATAAGTTCTGGATTTTCCAGCATTTTAAATGAAGAAATGTGACCTGCAATTAAATCTAAGAAAAAAAGAAAAAACCCACTGATAGAATTATAATTGATACCATAAAAGGAGCAGGTGAAAAAATAGAAACATTTTTGAAAAATTATATACCAAATGATAAAAGTATACTAAATGACTAGAAGAAAAGAGTGACAAAAAGGTATTAGAAATTACAGTCCTAACTTATCTACAGAAAATTTTGGATTTTAACCAATCAAAAGATCAAGCTGAATTTAAAAGTAGTTTTAGTGCAGTAGATCATATCCAAATTGAGAGAAGTTATAGAAAGAAGCAGTGAATATAAGTTTCCATTATGCTTTGGATTTGTAGATTATACAACACATTTAATGCTATAAGTTTTTCTTCAGTGATTAAGGCATTGGATCATCAAAATATAGGCCCAGGATATTGTCATATTCTGAAAAATATTTATAAAAATGGCACAGCAATGATTCGATTACATAATGATAAGGAGATTAACATTAAGAAGGTTGTATGACAGAGTGAGTCCATATCTCCAAATCTTTTTACAGCAATTTTACAAGAAGCATTTTGTGGATTAAACGTAAGTGGAGATTAAGTAATTAATTTAGATTTAACAGACGATGTAATTGTTTTTGCAAAGAATGCTTCAGAGCTTCAGGAAATGTTGAAGAGTTAGATGAAAGTAAGAATGTAGAACTAAAGGAAAATGCTAAAAAGATTAAAGTAATGTTCAATGGATTTAAAATATATATATATATAAAGATTGATAATGATGATGTAGACTTGCAAATACCTGAGATGGAAACATAATGGATGAAATTAATCATAGAATTAAAAGTTGATTAGAGTACTTTTGGTAGAAAAAACTTAGAATTAAAAGAAAATATGCTGAAGTGTTTGAAAAGGAAAGTTTTTAACAAATGTATATTACCAGTACTTACTTATATATGGATATGAGACTTGAAAATTTATCAGAAGAGGTATACAGACTTTAGATCACTCAATGAAGTATAGAGAGAAATATGTTAGGAGTAATAAGAAGAGATGAGTGAGAGAACAAACTGATATTAGTAACATCATTCAAATAGTTAAGAGACTGAAGCAGAGTTGAGCTGGACATATTGCTAAAAGAGATGATAATAGATGTTTGATTGAAATGTTTCACTGAATTCCAAGAGATTATAAAAGACTTAAAAAAAGGCCACATGTGATATAGATGGATTAAATAAAAGTATGCTGGGTGGATTAAACTTGGAGAGACCTTCAGCCATAGTCGATTGATAATGTTTGAAAATGATGATAACTATAAGTAAATGAGAACATCATGTGAAGTTGGAGCACTGAAAGTGACAGAGTTGTGCTGTGACCTACAGAATTTTGACTCTTGAGTCTGATTTACAATGGCATTAACTTGTGAAGAGACAATTTAAATTATAAAGGATTGTCGTAGATTTTCTTTTATATTAAAGAAAAAAAATATCTCTTTGAGCTTATAACATTGTAATTGTGTAATTAATTAAGAATTCTTAGGATTTATTATAATTTCTTTCCATTTTAGTTAACTTGCATTTCTTCCCTCTCAATGAAATAATGAGTAATCACATATAAATATAGATATTATTGAATATTTTAATGTGTGGTAGTGGGGAGGAAGAATAAAGGCTGTTGTTACTTATTTGCTATTTTAAACAAGGCAAAGCTCTATATAGTAGTGCCACCCTGTGCCAACCAGAGTAATCAATGGATGGCAGAAGGCTTGTGCATAAAATCCCTATCTAATGCCTACTCATCCAATATCCCCAGACTAGTTTCTGGCTTGTGGCCTTCATCAGTGAGGAGCTTTGGATCTGAGAGCACTGCACCTAGATCTTAGGATCTAATGCAACCCTCCAGCAACCACCTTTTATCTCTATTTAACTATAAAACTATGAGAATGAAATTGAAAACACAAAAATATTTTCAATCTAAGCTCAGTAGCTTATATATTTTATTTGCTATTTCGTTAGTTATTCAGGAATTCAAATGGCATTTGGGCCCCAAATAAAAGAAAAAAATACAATAATTCTATTTATTTAGCCAGCATCAAGTTTTTCTCTTTCATATCTTTCATTTATTCACCGTTAACTCTTTGTCCAGCCATTCTGGTATTACATTTTATTATGATATCGTTATATTGGTATAATATTGTTTTTAATCAAGCTACATTATAACAATTAATATTGTCTCTGTTACTGGAATGTGGCTGTTATTACAAATAATGGACAAAAAATAAAAATTAAAAAACTAAAGTAATGTTCAATGTATTTTGTCAAAAGAAAAAAAAGATTGCTAGTCATGAATTAGAAAAAGTTAATAACTATAAATGCTTTGACAACATAACAGATGAAATTAATCACAGAATTAAACTAGGATTTAAGTATTTGAAAAAATGTTTAATAGATGTGTTATTAGATGAACATTAGAGATTTTAGACCATTACAATCACGTTTAGAAAGATAAATGTTAGCAGTAATAAGAAGAGATCAAGAATAATGTATCACTAATATTGAAATGAAAGATTAGGGCGGACAAATTGCTAGAGGGTATGAAAACAGATAGAAAATTAAATTCTTAAATTGGAACCCAAGAAATTCCTAAAAGACTTGTAAAGACATCACATATGATAAAGATAGATGAAATAAAGATGTTTATTGGTGTGGTGAGTAGAAGTTGTAGATCAGAAAAACTGGATTAAACTTGAAGAAACTTTCATCCTATAGCAGATCAGTAATGATTGAAATGATAATTTGCATGGCTTATGCTTCTAAGAAAAATATTTTAAGTAGATTCCATAATGTATATATATATATTAATCCTGGAACTTGTTATAATATTAAGATTATTTTGTTTGAAACTTTGAATAATTTAAATTGAGTTAAAACATTTTTTTTTGACTGACATATGTAGAATCCCATGTGACTTAACTTATAAATAAATAAAAATATTTTAAAATTTATGGCTTTATAAATTTTATTAGAAACAGTTTCAGTATTGCCTTAAAAGTAAAAAGAATATTTTATTAAAATATATTTTTAATGAAAAACTAAATTACACTTGGGCATTTTTATTTTTAATTTGGATTTTATTTGTTGTTTGCTGGGGGGGGGGGGGGAATAAAACTTTGCAAGACTTTAATGTTTTTTTTTTTTCACTTAATTAAAAACATTCTAAAATATCTACAGACTATTAGTTTTCAATGGCAGTTATTCTTAAGTTAAGATATCTGACTTTTGATAGAGATGATGAACGTCATAGGATGTAGTTTATAGACTAGGTGAAACAAACACAAAACATATAATTATGGTATATAGAAATTGAAAAATGAAGGAGTGATGGAAAGAATTCTACAATTATAAAAAATGTAGGAAGATTTTTCAGGATAGGAATTTAAGTGGTTATATATAATAAACAAACTTAATTGTTTTTTAAACACATTTTTATTATCAAATAAAAAGGCATTGGGTCCTGACCACATTATTCTGAAAATAGAAAGAGTAATAGAGCTATTATGTGGATTAACATTATTAATATAATTGAGTAACAGGCCTAAAGTTGACTGTCTATTTATTAAATACTGATAGCTAAGTAGTGCAAAGTAGTTCTTAAATATTCTTAATTAACAAGATGGTTGTCTAGGATCTACAATTTGGATTAAAAAATATGTTTCTTGGGGGTTTCAAAAACATTTTCTCTAAACCACAAAAAGGTTTTAATGATTTGCATTTTAAACAGTTAAGTCCATTTGAACTAAGAAAAGCGTGGTTTTTTACCAGGAATGTTTAGATTTAAGATTATCAGTGCATATGTATATACACAAAAATTTTTCCAAGCATATTAGAAATATGTATGTATGTAATAAACCAGATATGCCAATAACTAAACTGGCTATTATATAATTAAGTCCTCATCTCCAAACCATGTTTTCCATACCCATTCAGTTCCAGCCAAAGATTAAATTATGCATAGATGGAATTTCATTTTTTATCTATATGCAATTTAACATTGATAATATTTAGTGAGATTCGACTGGATGTGGGAAATGTCTTTTGAAGAATGAATGATTTAATATAATATAGTGAAGCTGTGAACTATGCTATATTTTATTTTGTGCCCCCCCTTGTGTTCAATGTATATAGTATGTAATAGCTCACATTATGTGGATAAACTGTGAGAATAGAATGTGTATCATTGAACTGAATTATAAGTAGACAGTTTTTCCCCCCTCTGTTTTTTATTTTTTACTTTTGTATGCCTTGATTGTGTATTTACAAAATATACCCACCTTTTTATTTACTTCTTGTTTTATGATATACCTTATAATATCTAATTGAATTGTAAATCAATTTTTTCCAAATTTATATAAAATTTTTGCCTAATAAAAATCTTTTTTTTTGGAAAAAAAAAAGTGTAAATATTTATCAACTTGCACATATATGTAACATAGATGTTTTTTTATGTGTATAGTGGTAATTTAAATTAAGATTATATAGTACAAACAAAATTTTAAAAATAATAATATTGTTTTTAAGCCAATAAACATCACATGATCACCATTTCCTCTGCTTGCTTATAACTGTTGTTAAAACAGGCAAAACTCACCATACGTATTGCCACACACAGAAAGCTAGAGCAATCAATGGATGCAAAAGGCTTGTGCATAAAATCCCCATCTAGTGCCTACTCATCCAATATCCCCAGACTAATTTCTGGCCCGTTGCCTTTCTCAGTGAGGAGTCTTGGATCTGAGAGCACTGGGTTCAAACCTATGTGACTATATAAGCTGATGAGCTTGGATTGGATTGAAAATATTAAGTTGTTTCCAATTTAAGACTCATAGTTTTGTAGTTAAGTGGAGATAAGAAGTGGCTGCTAGTGGGTTGCCTTAGATCCTAAGATCTAAGTGCAGTGCTCTCATATCCAAGGCTTCTCAAGATGAAGGCCACAAGCCAGAAAGTAGTCTGGGGATATTGGATGAGTAGGCACTAGATGGGAATTTTATGCACAAACCTTCTAGCATCCATTGATTACTCTAGCTTGCTGTGTGTGGCAATAAGCATGGTGAGTTTTGCCTGTTTTAATAATATTGTAATTAATAATAAATTGAGGGGGTACTTTTACATATATTTTACTGTGTGTTTACTCATGCATTCACTGAAGCAATAAGAATAAGAAAGAAAAAAAACTAAATACTGTATTTTTATTTTTGCAATAAAGTTAATAGTAAAATGCCTGACTTTTGTAGTTATTAAATACATTCTAGGCAATATTTTTTTTTTTTTCAGTAACTTTTCTCTCTTATAGAAAAGGAATAGTGATCTTGTTAACAAGGAATTAGGATCTCTAATTATATTCATGTTTTTAAAATAATTTAAATTTTTAATATGTTCTAAAATTTTGTAAGCTTTTAGCATTATGTTCAGAAAATATTTTTTTACACAAAATACAGCACATCAAATTTGGAAAATTTAATAACAGAAGAATAAAAGGTATATGCTTTCAATGTAAACTGGGAAATTTTTATTAACATATAAGGTATTTAGAGAAGGAAAAATGGTTGCCAAGTATCATAAAATTGCCAGATTTTAATGGGTTTTTTGTTTATTTATTTACATTTTCATTTGTTTCTTGACATTTTTCTTTGGATAGCATATAATTAAAATCATGTAGTTGGATACAGCATAATTTGTGGTTTCACTATAATTTTAATTCTGAAAATGCACTTTTAACTTCTGTTTTTAAAATTTATATATATTAAAATTTGGTGTTTTTGTAGTTTTTGTTTATTTATTATCACATTTGGAGTTAATAAACCAATAAACATCACATGACCACCACCTCTTCTTTATATATAAGTAATCTTCAGGGGTTTTACAAATAGAATATGCACAACCTATAATTTATATTACCAGTAAATGTTTTTTTTATGGAATCATGTTTATTTTTATTTATATATTTAAATAAAAATAAATATATTAATTTAAATATACAAATTGTATGAAAACATTTATATGGTAAGTAATAATAAAATTTTATATTTTTATATAATAATATGTATGAGAATAATGATGAAATATTAAATTTTTTGTTTTATTTAATTTAATTTGTAGTTGTATATATATATTCATAATATATGTCTTAAATCAAGCACCTGACATCAAATTCAGAATTAAGAAAACTAGCCAGAATTTAGAAGGTAAAATTTCACAACTAACTGGTTTCATTGTCAAGGCAGACTTGTCAAGTGCAAAGAAACACAAGATAATATATATAGTAAATAAATTTGCCATAATTCTTAATTACTTTCCAGTTATTTCTAATATCCAATAAATTTTTTAATAAAGTAATAGCTTCAGTATAATATAATTTTGGTAATCATTTAGTAGACATCTAAGGACAATTATCGACAGTTAGAAAAGCCATCTGATCACTAATGAAAATATCAAGTGATAAATAATATAAGTAGTTTAAATATGTTTTTTTTTTTTATTTACAAAAGAAAATTAAAAAAGTAATATATGCTTTGTAAACACAATTAAATAAAAATAAAATGTCTATTTTTTCACAAATGATACTAAAGGGGCACCCCCCCAAGGAGTAAATGGTGCCTCCCTCCTTCAGGGTTTTTACCAAAAACCCTCACACGCTTTGTGGTTTTAATCTCCAAAAATTTTCTTTAAAAAAACCCCCCCCCCCCACCCCCAAAAAAAAAAAAATGAACAAAAAATAATTCAACCCCTCTCAATATCCTTCCCATTCAATCTAATATTACAAGGAACTACCCCCCTCCCCCTCACATTCAAAACTAATTTAAAATAAAAAAAAATTATCTAAAAAAAAAGTGAAGCAAATTCTTCCTTTAAATAAATATAAATCCTTCTTCTTTACACCCTAAAAAGGGAGATTCTTTAAGAAAACCCAATTAAATAAACAAAAAAAAAAAAAAAAAAAAAAAAAAAAAAAAAAAAAAAAAAAAAAAAAAAAAAAAAAAAAAAAAAAAAAAAAAAAAAAAAAAAAAAAAAAAAAAAAAAAAAAAAAAAAATGAACTATAATTGATAGATGACTAAAAAATTTAGAAATTAAAACAAACAAATAAACAAGAAGAAAACTACAAATGTACTTAAAGAAATTAATTATTAAAAGAATAAAATAAAGGTTACTAATAAACAAGCAAAAAATACGAATTTAGGTTAAGTGTCTGCAAGATTTTTCATATGCCTTACACAGATGATATGTAAAAAAAATGATACATTGAAATTTTTTTGATTTTATTGTGAGATTAATTGCAGGCTGAAAAAATGAAATTAAAGTAAGCAATCAATTTCTTTCTTAACTAAAACAAAGTGGAAATAATTTTCTGTGTTTGTTTCAATCAAAACAATACTATAATGGAGAGACCATATTTAAAGTGAGAAACAAGTTTTTTTTTATTAATAAATAAAGAAAAATAGATAATGGGGATTAGTTGTAGTTTTTTTGCAAATAAATGAGTTAAAATAATCACTTTGTGTTTGGGTATGTGCTTTTTAAATATTATAGGCAGTTTTTAAAATTTTAGACAATTTTAATGAACAATAGGTTTTAAAAAGACCAATTCTACAAAGTAACAAAATCTACTTTGACCTGAAAGTGATGATAAATTAAAAAAATAAAATATTACTCCTCAATTCATAGGATTTCAGCATTCTACCTGTAACTTTTTTTTTTCAAGTGTCATAGCATCAGCCGTGACGTGAACCCGCAACCCGGGCAACTGCTTGTAAGGCAGTCGCGCTGACCTCTCGACCACCAATGCAAGACACCTGTAATTTTTTATTTATTAAAATATACTTTTGTACAATTTATTTCATACTCTTTGTTGTTGTTTCTTTAATTACTTTGTATACCTAAATTCATATTTTTTTTCGTTTTATTTATATGTAACCTTTATTTTATTTTTAAAAAATTAGTTGTACAGATAAATTCATATTTTTGTTTTTCTTCTTGTTTACTTAATTAAATTTCTAATTTTTTTAAATATTTGTCAATTGTAATATTTGTGAAGAAAGTGTACATAACATATTTTATTTAATTTTATTTGCATAGCACACATTTCTTTCCCTTGCACCATTTATTGCCTATTTTCAGCTGTTGTCAGATAGCTCTCCAAGTATCAATAAGTATCCTAAGTGACTGTTAAATGATTACCAAAATTTTAATAATAGGAGTTCTTTAATTTATCTTTTTTTTTTCATTCTTTTCAAAGAAAACAATCGTAGCCTGTTAAAGCATAATTTTATAGCTTGTATTGGATATATACAGAACTAAAAAAATTTTTTTCTCTGTTTTTATGCATTTTTATTTTTTTATTTAAACACATACTACTTTGATCTATATATATAATTTTTTTTATTAAAACAAGGAATAATATAGACTATTTCAGGAATGGTATTTTTATCAAATTTCTCTTTTATACTACTCAGCAAATTATTTAAAGTAATGCTCTTCCTGCTTGCTATTTTTTATTTCTAAATAAATTATAATTTTTTAAAAAAAAAAAGCCTTGTAAGAAGACAATTTAAAAGGCAAACAAATAAAATTTATACTTTTTTTGTCATCACATTAAAAAAATTATTAGGTACCATTTTATTAAATGTTATAGAATTTTTTTCCACACTAGGTGAATCATCAAGCAATTTCTGACATAACCAAGCAATAAACCGTTGACATTTTTTAATAGTACCTATTAAAGTAATTCCAGATATTTTACACAGTTCACATAAAAAATTTCAAATTTTATCAAAAATTAATGTGCAAGTACTTAATGAATATACACCAGCAAAATAAATTATTAAACCAACATAAAACATTTACAAGAAAAAAAATAAAATCAAGTCAGATGTCACATGACCAAATTTAATAAGCTTGTGTATATAGAGCTCACAAAACAAACTCTTAACAAGCTTTGTAGAATACCCCCAACGTCAGAGCGATTTCTGCTACTGGTGTCCTCAGTGAAGTGCTAGGATATTCAATCATTAGATTAAAAATGCCAGGACAAGCTCAGCACTTTATATAATGCATAACTATTAAGTAGACCCTCTGAAATTTTTAGATATCCATAAGTCTTCCTATCCAGCTATCTAACTTAAATAGCTATATGGAACTGAACTAAGTTCAGGTACACCCTATATTAATAGCTTTAGCAATATAAAATTGCCAAAGCCATCATAGCAAAAAATAAAATTACAAAAAAAAAATCCAAGTCAGATATCATATGACATAATTTAATAAGCTTGTATTTACAAATGTTATATATAGAGTTTGCAAAACAAACTGTTAACAAACTTTGTAGAACACCCCCAACCTCAGACTGGTTTCTGCTACTGGAATCCACAGTGAAGTGCTAGGATATTCAATCATTAGATTAAAAATACCAGGACAAGCCCAGTAGCGGAAACTGGTCTGAAGTTGGGGGTATTCTAGAAAGCTTGTTAAGAGTTTGTTTTGTGAGCTCTATATATAACATTTGTAAACACAGGCTTATTTAATTAGGTCATGTGACATCTGACGTGACTTTTTTTTGTAATTTTATTTTTTGCTATGATGGCTTTGGTGATTTTATATGAATAAAGCTATTAATATATGGTGTATCTGAACTTAGTTCAGTCCCATATGGTTATTTAAGTTAGATAGCTGGATTATCTATGGATGTCTGAAAATTTCAGAGTATCTACTTAATAGTTTATACATTAGATAAAGTGCTGAGCTTGTCCTGGTATTTTTAATCTAATGATTATCCTAGCACTTCACTGAGGATGCCAGTAGGAGAAACCGGTCTGAGGTTGGGGGTATTCTACAAAGCTTGTCAAGAGTTTGTTTTATGAGCTCTATATATAACATTTGTAAACACAAGCTTATTTAATTAGGTAATGTGACATATGACTTGATTTTTTTTTGTATTTTTATTTTTTGCTATAATGGCTTTGGCGATGTTATATTGCTAAAGCTATTAATATATGGGGTATCTGAACCTAGTTCAGTCCCATATGGCTATTTAAGTTAGATAGCTGGATTGGAAGACATATGGATGTCTGAAAATTTCAGAATGTCTACTTAATAGTTATACATTAGATAAAGTGCTGGGCTTGTCCTGATATACTAAACTAACATAAAAATATGTTAGCATGATAAAGCTTAAAATTGAAATTAATTTTATAATTAACAAATAAAATTGTAACTTACTGTACTAACATAAAAACATGAACAACTTTTAGAGGTAGTCTGGATAAAATGTCAAAATTTTTTTATTTTGTTGTGTCAGCGGGGGTTCAGTGGCTGCCTCTAATGTGATAAATGTCTAGAATATTTACTAAAATGATACCAATTATTATCAGTATTATAATTCTTATTAAATAAAATACCCTTAATGATTTTATTACAATAGTTAATACTAAGGTAGTCTTTATAAAAGTATTGTTTTTAAAAAAACAAATCTATTTATTCACAATTATTTAATTTCTGATTTCTGTAACAAAAATTCCTTTAAGCAGCTACTTTTTGTAAGACAGATTGATACCTATTAGGTATAATGATAGATCTTAAATCCTAAATTTTAACATAATAACTGTATAACAAACAATTATTTTTAAAAATTTTTTTTTACCAATAAATCTAAAAACTTTAATTTAACATTCCCCCTTCTTCTAATATATATTTTATAAAAGATCAAAACTATTAAATTTATTCCACTGCAAAGAAACTATCATCAAATCTAACAAAAAACTTTAAATATACACTATCATAATTAATCCTTTTTTCTCCAAATAATTAATAATAAACTAGTCAAATTAAAGAAGAAATAATATCCATTCTTCCTTAATCTTGTATTCAGAATCCTCCAACAACAAAAGCAAAATCTTTAATAAGTCTTAATTTTACTTCTAGACAAAATCCATTATTAACCAAGACAGAAATAAGAACTTCAGTATTACTTAATCTATTATCAAAATAAAATGTGTTTTCTGTATTTAAACTACTATATAACCAACTCATTTTAAAATTATAAATCTTTTCTAAAGTCTCAAAAGAAGATGTAACAATATAATTACAAAAATTGATGTATATATTTTTTTTAAAAAAATCAAGAACCTAGACATAACCTTTAACAGTTTACCAATTAATTCAAAAATATAATGTTAAAGGAAAATATTGTTTGCAAGTTTTATTATTCATAAGCATCTCCACTCTATTGAAAATGTTTAAATTTTGCATTTTCTTCACAATTCCTATTATATTCTTTTTAATCAAGTTATCAGAATATTTTTTTGATCAAATATATTTACCATTATTCACTTCTTTATCAAATTTCTCTCTAAAATTATCTTCTTTCATAATGATAAAATGGTCAGCTTTGTCTTCGTGAGAAATGATTTAGTTGTTAATTTATTAATCTTAGCAGAAATGATTAAAAATTTTTTTTTACTTTTTAAACTTTCATTTAAAATTAAATACTTATTTTTGCCTCCTCATTTAAATTACTGAATTCAGTAAATAAAATTGTTTCGAATATATTTTTTTATCATAAATTGGAAAACATTAGGTCATTTTTAAGAATTTTTTTTTTGGAATATAATTCAATCTCAGCAAGGTAAATAACTTTATTGCTATTACTTTCATTCTTTATAACTACCCTGTCAGAAATTTAAAAACATTCATAATGTTGATACAGATTTAAAAGCATCAAAACACCTAGAGAGAGCATAGATCCTGATAATGACTTATATTTTTACAGGAAAATGTTATTGAAGAAAAAAAATCATCCCATGCGTATTCAATTGTCTAAAAGTCAGAATTTTGCTATTCATTTTATTTTTTAAAAAATTAAAATATGGTACAGTAAGTTTATTATTATTATTATCATTATTATTATGTTATACTATAATTTTAACTTATATATGCATTCTACACATATAAAAACATCTGTATAACATATGTGTTGAAAAATATGTACACTTACAATTCAGTAAACAGTATGTATTCTTAGTAATCAAACGTAACAACAAATGCAAAATATACAATCTATCCCAAGAGGGGCTTGGAACAAAATACAGAGAATATCATGACTCCACTATATTTTGTTTTATAACCATATATGCAAGACTTCAAACGTATTGCTACTGTATGAATTACTTTATGTAATTTTAACTTATGAGTTTAAGCATCACTGAAATAAAATAATTGATATTTATACAATTTTTCTTTCATGTAGATATTATTAATTCATTTGGGACTTGTAAGTACACCTGGGTCTCGTTTTACGTGATAGATAGGTTCCTCAGAAAACACGCGCAAATGAAATTGCGCAAAAATAGACATAGCTTACATTGAAAAAGGGGAGGATGCGGTCTGTGATTTTTCAAAATTCGCATAAAAGCAAAGCACCAATGTAAAATTACTTTAAAATTTGCGCAAAAAAAAAAAAATAAGGAAATAAAATATGACTAATAAAAAATTTTAAATTCGAAAAAAAATTGATTCAAGACAAACTTTTTTTAACTATAATATTTAATTTTATTCAAAATAATATATTTTTATGCATAATTTACAGTACAGTAATTTACATTTTTTATACACGTTTTAATTATTATCGCTATTTGCCCACAAACATGTTCGTTTGCAAATTAGTAAAAAATCAGATTCTCATGTGATGTGATGTGATGTATTTGGCTTCTCCTTAAACGAAGTCAAAAATATCTCAGCAATTATTCTCACAAGAGGAAATACAACTAGCGCCAAGTTCACTCTCATGTTGTGTTAATGGTTTTCTGTTGACGACAACGATGGTTTTATTAATTGTTTATGAACTTAGACTTATGATAATAAAAAGACATTTATTCACCACTGCTGGGAAAAATTTAATTAAAATTAACAACTAAAAATTAAATTCTTGTTTTTGTCTTTAATTTTCAATTCCGTTTAAAAATCAAATTTCGTTTTACATCACATTAATTTCAAGTCGCCCGTAAGTAATTTTTAAATTGTTAATTACAATTAAAAATCAGATTTTAATTTTTAATTGTTCCCACTGCTATTAGTGACCTTTTAAAAATAAACTTGTGGATACTAAATAATTAATAATTGATTACATTCTTTTTTAAAAAGCAAAAACAGAATGCGATTTAAAATGCAAAATTAACACACACAATGTTTGAACAAATTTACATTATAATCTTGTAAAATTTAATGTGTGTATACATAAAATGTGGAAATCATGATTTTAATTTCATTATTGCATAAAATCTTACTATTATAAAGCACTGAAAATATTGAAATTACTAAGATGAAAGTCGAATTCCAATAATGTGCTATTACTTTCAATATAATGTAAGTGTGTGAAATTTATTATTTAAAGTAATAGCGCATTATCGGAGGTCGACTTCTGGTGAAACACGAATCGCGTAACTTCAAAATCGTGTTAAATAAGTCCGCGTAAAAAGAGACCCAGTTGTACTTATTTTTTACAACAGTTTTCGCTAACAAACACAACACTGAAAAATTTTTACTTAGTCATTTTTTGACTTTTTCAACAAAGCTAAAGCAGAAATCACTTTCTAAACTCTATTATACATTGTTAAGTACTACTTCTTCAATATTATTATAAATACTATCCATACATTTATTTATATTTTTATTGTAGTTATTTTTTATTTATATATTTTGTCATTACTTTATCTGAAGTTGTAACAGATTTTTTTTTTTAATCTTGAATATTTTAAACCAATTTTTAGTAATAGCTAGATGTGATATGTTGGACTATTTCCATCATTTGTGAGTGAATATTGAATGTAGAGAATATTTTAAACTTTATTTAAACTTTCCAAATAAACATCACATGATCACCATTTCTTATGCTTGCTTATAACTCTTCATTAAAACAGGTAAAACTCACTATACGTATTGCCACACACAGCAAGCTAGAGAAACTAGTCTGAGGATATTGAATGAGTAGGCACTAAATGGGGATTTTATGCACAAGCCTTCTGGTATCCATTGATTACTCTAGCTTGCTGTGTGTGGCAATACATATAGTGAGTTTTGCCTGTTTTAACTTTCCAAATACAAACAACTTGTTAGTAGTAATGCACAAATAGGCAACATGGGTTAGTAATTACTAACAAGTTGTTTGTATTTGGAAAGTTTAAATAAAGTTTAAAATTGTCTATACATTTAACATTCACTCATAGATGATGGAAATAGTCCACCATATCACATCTAATAATATACCATCATCACAAACCTTCAGACAAATATTGCATACTCATTTTAGCAAGAATTAAATCTTTTTCTTTTAGATTTAATGAGCTTTATGGTTATGTTAACAAGAATTAATAATAACAATAATAATAATCATAATATTTTTTTTGTGTGTGTGTGTGGAGAATTTAATGTATTATAAACATTTAAAATTTCATCATGTAAGAGAATGGAATGAAAAGCCTAAAGTTTATTTTAATTTATATGATTTTAAAAGAATGCGGCTTACATTATTATATTGATAGTAAAACAATACTTTAAAATATGTGTCAGTTGATTCATTGTTGCATGAATTCATTAGCTAAGACAACTTTTTAAAAATTGATGACTGATCCAGTTCACGAATAATGGATCTGTCATCAGAGCTTTGCCAAAATCAGCTTAACTTTCTCTGTAAAAAATAAACGAATATTGATTTTAATAATTTAATTAATTTAAACACTAATATAACATTTATTCATAAAATAATTTTAAAAATATAAGCATTATAAGGTAAATAACTGTACATATAACACAGTTTAACGTTATAATGTCTCATATAATATATATATAATATGATGCACGTCATTCTAATTTGTGTATATTTATTTTTATCATGAGACTAAAGTTCAATATGTTACAATTAATTTTATATATTACGCACTTGTCTTAATATTATTACAATATATATATAATCAATAAAGCAAGTCATATATAGTATGACATTGCTTTTATGAGCTTGTATTTACAAATATGTAATATAGAGAGCATACCAATAGCTCAAACAAGCTCTTAATTGATAAGTGCAGTAAGAGAAAATATTTAAAATCTCTATCTGGAACATTCCCATCCCCAGACCAATTGGTTTTGAGATTTTGGCTCACCTCAGTGTGGAACTAGAATATTCAGACACTAGATCTAAAATATCATCTCAAAGCCCAGCACTCATTTAATAGAAACGGGCAAAAACACACTATACATATGATCATGTGATGTTTATTCACTTATTTAATACATAACATTTAAATAGAAACTCTGAAATTTTCAGATCTGGAAATGTTTTTAACTCCAGCTATCTAACTGGTCCCATATAGCTATTTAAGTTAGATAGCTGAAGTTAAAGACATTTTCATGGCCAAAAATTTCAGAGTTTCTACTTAAATGTTAAATATGAAATAAGTGCTGGGCTTTGAGATGATATTTTAGATCTAGTTTGTGAATATTCTAGTTCCGCACTGAGGTGAGTCAAAAGATCGAAACCAAATTGGTCTGGGGATGGGAATGTTCCTGATATAGATTTTAAATATTTTCTCTTGCTGCACTTATCAATTAAGAGCTTGTTTGAGCTATTGATATGCTTTCTATATTATATATATATATGTATTTATATGAAATTAAAATTTGTTAAGCATTAAAATTATTATTTTTTGTGAAGCTCTAATTAATAAGTTCAAAAGAAATTAAAAGTGGCCTGAGTTGTGTTTCAACTATTATTTCTGTAGTTATAATATTTATTTAAAAATGTTTTCTGTGTATTTGGATATGCAAATGTATATGAAAATAGAATTAAATAGATAATAAATATATCTATTAAAGGTAATAAAATTTATGTGATATATTTTAAGTAATCATCTGTCTTTTGAAGAGTTTATTTATGATATTATGTCTCATTAGAAGCTTCAATTTCTTCCTGTTCAATTACCTTTAATTGGAAGTATTTATTATTTACAGTATTAAAACTGAGTTTTCATTTCATGTTTAGAGACCTGGATCCTTTAAATATTTAAATGGTGATTCGTATCATTTATTCTATAAATATATATAATCAATAGATCAAATTCGCTTCCTCACTTAAAATTACATAAACTAAACATATATAGGAACAAATGCTCAGAGAGAGAGAGGTGGTAGTGTTTATTTACGTTATATAATTCAGTGGAAGTTTCAGTTACTTCATGTTCAGTTACATATATATGCTTCAGAGCTTATATATGATCAATTAAAAAATTAAACTGCGTGAAGAAATTAAGACAAAAGCTGCACCCTAATAGGTTTGGCCAATACTTAGGACTAACTCTTATTCTTGAAGAAGTATGACAAAGCATTTAAATTCAGATGAGCTTGTATACATCTAAAATTTTGTTATGCAGATGAACTTTAAATTTCCAACTTGATATTGATATTTTAATAAAAAATATTAGCAAAGTTTATTTTTAAATTTATCTCTATAGGAAATTTTCAAATTGTACATTTTTAACTTTTATGTATATAAAATTATGTAATATGTGTTTAGAGAGAGGGGGGGGATTATATATTATTAATTCTGGTCAGTTATGTTGCTTCCTTCCTTTACTCATAATTTTTAATTATTTAAAAATATTTCAGAGTCCATTTATTAAATGAAATTGATAAAACTAATTCAGAAATATTTTTTATATAGAACGGTTTTTTTCCTATCTCTCTCTGCTCTCTCTCTCATTTTACTTAGGGTAAAAAAATTTTAATTGCTGCTTGATAAATAAAAAAAGAAAGAAAAAAAATCCGCATTTGAGATTTAAAAACACAGCGAATAAACTCATATGTACAAACCATGAACAGACATCTAGTTTTATATATGTATAATAGAAAATCATATAACATTACAATACTAATCAAAAACAAAATTTTACTAAAATACTCTCACGATCATGGTTTCACCTATAGACCTTCTCAAATAAAATTCACTTAGATACAAACAACATATGGGAAAATTTTAGTAACATTTTGTTTTTTTGGCTAGTATTGTAATGTTAGGTTTTTTATTATTATTTATAATTACTAGTAACAGTTGATCTCGACCAACTGATGAGTGTTGGTTTAGCATGAAATACGTATATTGGTGATTATTTATGTTTTCTACGTGTGTATGGTCATGTGTATCAGTCATATGAGATAGTGTGAATAGTTAAAGGGTGCTTGAAAGTCTGTGTTGAAATCCCCTACATTTATATATGTATAATTATATTACTACAATTTTTAAGTGAGACATTTCTGAACAAATTCATTTGGTGACATCATCCTAGGTGAATTAAGTAATGATTATAAATAATAATTGCATCTTGGGTATTATTTGTTTTTTCCATAAGTCTTTAAGTATGTGGGGAGATTGAACATTTTTTGTTGTATATGATTATTTTTTAAATATATCAATATCCATCTTAATAATGTAAAGAATTTTTATTGTTTTATTTTAAATATCAGATGTATGACATTGTTCTAAATAAAAGTTGTTCGGATAATAATTATAATAATGACATGGTAGTTCCTTGAGTGATTAGTTTACTTTAAGCATTCAAATAGAAAATTGGCCTAACATTTTCATTCAATCAGCCATACTAAGTTTTCCTTATCTTTCCTTATTTGTAATTTATTCCAAGAATCTTTCATTCATGAATCCACTATTCCACTAGTGTGTTAAATTGTATAAAGCAATGTGTATTAAGGAGAAGCATTCAATGACTAACTCTATTAACATTCATTGTGTTATCACTTAGTATCCTAATGCTTAGACATTTATTTCCTGCATTTTGACAAAAAACATTACAGTTTTAAAATATATATTTTCTATTTCTGCTCTGCTTTCATTTGGATACTTCCATGTCCATTTCCATTGCTTTTTTTTTTTTTTTAAAGAAAGAATTTATACAATTTTTCTTTTTCTTTGTGCTCCACAATATTGTGTCCTCTCTCATTTCTATGAGCTTAACAAAAATTTTCCATGCATTTTCATCTTTCATTTGTTTATCAATTTTAGCATTAAAGTTTTCCATAATAATTTTTAAATGTTGCTTGTTTTGATCAAAAATATTTTGTTTGTCCATATAAAATTCTGCACTTGCTACCAGAAGCTTGCCATCTGTTTTTATGTTAAGTAATCCATTTTCATGGACTTTCAACACATGGTATAAACAATATGACTGATTCTAACTTATCATATTTAATATTTACTTTTTGTTTTATTTATTAAAATGATAAAGAAACTCACAATTCTAAAGAATTGTAATTAAAAAGTTTTTTAATGTAAATGCAGTAAAGAAAATAGAAATAAAACATGATTAAGCAAACTATAACAAACATTGTGATTCACGTCGGCGGACAGACATCACTTTTTGGGTGGGCACTATCCCATAATTTTGAAAATATTCCACTGCAAATTGTTCTGTTTATGGAAGATTTCAAATTTTAATATTTCCAAAAATGATAAAGCAAAAAAGGAATGTTTAAAAATAATGATAATTTTAAATAACAAACGTTATAAAAATCATGATAATTTTAGCTATGTATTAACATTTCGCCATGTGTTAAGGGTTCACTACGTGTTAATGTTTGAATGTTATGTTGGGAATGGAATTTATTAAAAAATGTATTCAAATTTTTTAAAATTAGCATTAATTTTAAAATATATGGGTGTTGTGTTTAAACAATCCATTTTTAGTGTCAAAGTATTTGTTTACATTTTGTTTTTTCAAAATTATTTTTTCAAATAAGTTAATTTTATAAAATTTGAATGCATTTTTAAGTAAATTCCATTCACAAAATAATGTTCAAACGTTAATGCATGGTGAACTCTTAACATGTAGTGAATAGTTAATATGTGGCTAAAATTATCATGATTTTTTAAATATTCATTAACTGAAATTATCGTTATTTTTTAACATTTCTTTTTTGCTTTATCTCTTTGGAATTATGATTAAAATTTGGAATCTCCTATCATCAGAACAAGATGCAATGAAATTTTTTCAAAATTACAGGATAATACTTATCCAAAAAGTGATATCTATCCATCCAACATGAATAATCCCATTTGTTATAGTTTGTATAATCATGTTTTATTTTCTTTACAGCATTTACATTAAAAAAAATTTTAATTACAATCCTTAGGACTTTTGTGTTTCTTTATCATTTTAATAAACAAAAAAAAACAAGTAAATATTGAATGCAATAATCTAGAGTCAGCCCTATTGTTTATACCAGGTATTAGAAGCCACTAAAATGGATGGTTTAAACTAGAAATGGATGGCAAGCTTTGAGAAGACATATTACGTAAGTACCAAATTCTTTTACTTTTTCATCATAATAAGAACTTATTTGGTATATTGGATATTTGACCATTGTATAAGCCTGAATTATCTGCATTTGGCATCTTTCATTAATTTGAATAATTAATTTTGCCACTTCATGTAAAATACTGCCAATCTTCATAATATTGTTTTTCACATTAATGAAGGATCCTGCAACATTTGTGCTTCCAATATTTGTGCCTTTGTAAAAAAAAAAGGCAGGTCCGTCTTTAATATCAATTGTCTATTCACCTTTTCTTCAAATTTTACAAAGTCCAACAATGTTCTGTTTAATATTAAACATTTTTTTCTCTATTCATGTGATCTTCCTTTATTTGAAAGTGATCTATAATTATATATATCTTTGTAAATGATTGTCATCTACCAACTGCTGTCCTTATTGGTGAATATACAGCCTCTTGGGAATTAGCTAAGTATGTCATAATTATGAATTTCTATTTTAAAAATCCATTCACACCACATTTATTTTGCATTCAATAAAATTCAACTGATATTTTAGTTAAGAACTAACAAACAACTGAAAAGAAAAGCCAGTATACTCATTTTTTGTTCTGATGCATATTGATGAGCAGCCTATCCATTTTAGTTTACTATACGAAAAATCACTTAATAATAGCTGTAGCAACAAAAACATATGCAGTCAACATTAGATATTTGTCCTACTCAGTTCCTTTAGTCCTCTTTCAGTTAATAGCATATATTAATTATTCCTGATTGACAATATTTATTTGTAATTTAATGTAATGACAATTTAATTTATTGTATTATTAAATTGTTATTTTAAAATTAAGTTCTTAATTCTTTTTATTATCATTGTTTAGTCTTCTAAAATGTTGTCATTCATAATTTCTTTTTTTTATATTCATATCAAATTGTTACTTTTAATTTTTTAAAAAATATTTTTTTGTATATATATTTTTAGAAATTTTAAATGTATATCATGTGTACAGTAAAAAACAAAAATTAATGGCTTTATTTCACGACTTTCAAAAGGAGATTAAGTGCAACATATCCCTATAATTATTTTATTATAATATTATTGTTTTTAACTAAAGGGGATTTGAACACAGACTTTCAAACTCCCTTCAGCTATGAATGAAATATGTATATTGGAGATCATTTATCTTTTTCACATGTATGTGGTTATGTGTATCAGTTATATAAGATAGAATGGATAGTTGAAGCGAGTTTGAAAGTTTGTGTTCAAATTCCCTTTAATTACATGCATATTGGAGATCATTTCTCTTTCACATATATGTGATCATGTATATCAGTTATATAAGATGGAGTGGGTGGCTGAAGGGAGTTAGAAACTCTATGTTCAAATCATCTTTAATTACATCTAAATTTCAGTATATACATTATACTTGTATTCAAATATTATTCTTATGGTTTGTTTTGTTTTTTAATTATTTTTAATTTTCTTTTTTTTTTTAAATTATTTTTATTTTTGTTATAGATGTTTAAATAATTGTGTTAACAAAATAATTGTCGGAATAAAACTTAATAAAATAATATTAAGGTCAAATAACGTCTGCCTTGTGCTCTATATTCTCTTATTATTGTGGGTGTTATTGTATTTGTTGGTTATATTATAAATTTATTTTTCAATGTTTAATAAACTATTATGTTATAAATGAATTATAAATATTATAGTGTATATTTTGAAGAGCTTGTAAGTTTTCTTACTGACAAAACTACAAATATATGGTTTTTTTTTATTAGTTGTAAGTTTATGCTAAGATCTGTAATAATTCATATTAGACCTGCTTTAGAACTAACTATAAAAGCTCAGAAACAGTTTAAAACTTTTCAAATACATATAATATTCTTTTGAAATATGAAATTTTTGTATTATTTTTAATAATTAGATGTGGTTTTTTTTATTAATCTTTGTATTGTTTGTACATTTTCATTGAAAAATAGTAGTATGGTCAATCACTTAGAAAGTCATGTGACATACGCACATCACATTCATAGGTTGAGTAGACCAGTTAAAATGTATTTATTTATTTTTACTTTACTCAGCTGGAGATCAATGCAAGCAACCTTTATTTTTTGCATTTTCTATTCCTCCACAATGCTAAAACAACTTAAATAGTTTCTGATTAATTTCTGTTTTTTTTTTTTAATTATTTACCTTTTTTTTTTCAGTTTTCGGTAAAATAGAAATTCTCTCAGTAAGGAATGAATTATACTTAAGTTATATTTTAACATTTTGTGAAATTATTAATATGGATAAAATCACTGAATATTTGACTTGTATGATTTAATGCTTTGTGGAACATGAATACCTATTTACCAATTAACAAAAGTATAAAAAAAATTCTCAGTTTGGGCAATTTAATACCCCGCCTCCCTCTTTTTTTTTTTTTTTAAGTAAAGAGAACTGCTACTAGTATACTGTATACCATTTGTTTTTGGCTTTCATTACTTTAAAGTCACTGCATTATTTCTACTAAATATATATTTTATAGTTAATGTTTGTAAATGTTGCAAGATTTATTTTTTAATTGGAATAATATATATTATTTTGTTTTTAATTTTAATGATTGGCTAAAGAATAGTTGTGCAGCATAAAAATACTTTTGGAATATTATATACAATGCAGTGAACTCCTAGTGCATCATTTTTCAAGGTTGTTCACTGAAAATAGTACAAATGGAGTATAAATCAACTCACAGTTTCATATACAACACAGATATTACAATTCAAAACATTCCAATTTTGTTGCTTGCAAAATGTGTGTACATATAAAATACAGTTTATATACGATTTTAATATAAAAATTATATATGTAAAAAAAATTGGAGTTAATATTAATAAGATTTTTAAAAAATGAATAATTCTATCTAATCATTAATTTACTATAAAAAGTAAAAAAAAAAAAAAAGTAAATATGTTTATTTACTTGTGCTAATTTTTGTCACTTCAGTTATATCTAAAAATGCTAACAAAATAAAAATCTCTTTAAAATTATTAGAAAATGAGGAAAAGTGTGTGGTGGAGGAGAGAGTTTTGAAGTAAAAAAAAAAAAACATTACTATAACTTTGAATTATGAGAATTAAAGAGAGAAGGTATGATTGTTATTATTATTTTAAAAAAAATAAATGTGTTGATTTAAATTTTTTAAATAAACACTATCTTTGTGGATAAATATTAAATTGTGAGCTATGATTTATCAGTCATAAATGCCAAAAAATAATAACAAAAACAATAAAAAAAACAGTACGTAAATGTTTCGGTAAACATACATTTCTACAACTGAATTTTATACCAAAGAAAGTATTTGATGAATACTGAAAAATAGTATTTTTTTTTCCAATTGGTTGAGAGATCATTGTATTTATTATAAATCATTACGCTTTAGCCCTTAGAGACCTGAACGGCCATTTTGAATTCCCAGAAAAAATTACAGGACATACAATTTTAAATGAAATGTCTAATTTATTACAATAAATAAAAATATATATATATTTTTATAAAGTGCAAATATGAAAGAATGTAATAAAGCTGATAAAGTAGTCGTTACCACAAAAAAATAATAAAAAAAAGGATATTTTTCACATTTTTAAAATTTTTATTTTTATATTGGTTCACAAACTCTCAATTTTGAAATGTATAACCTAAAATTACAATTTCATAGACAGCTTCATCACATTCATCATAAAATGCAGAAAAAAATAATATATAACATGACCTACCTGAGTTACAGTTTGTTGGTGTAATGTGGCAAAAGGTGACAATTTCAGTTTCGCTTTTTTTACTAACCAGCCTATATGTTCAATTTTTGCAAGCAGTTGTTTTTCTAGGCCCTCTATGCGGGATATCTATTAGAAATGCAAGGTTTTAGTGTGGATCAAAAAAAAAATAACAGTAATAACTTTAGTAAAGTGTAAGTTATAGGGGTAAAAAATAATTACTATATTATTGGAATATCATGGGAGAAAGGGCGAGCTAAATTATGCATTATTTCATAGGAGACCATAATAGCAAAGTATGCTTCAAAGTAATTAAAAACTTATCTACAATGAAATGAATAAAAACATAGTAAATTCTAAGTTATGAGTGTAAAAAATACTTACTATATTATTGGAATATCATGGGAGAAAGGGTGAGCTAAATTGTGCATTATTTCATAGGAGAGCATAATAGCAAAGTATGTTTCAAAGTAATTAAAAACTTATCTACAATGAAATGAATAAAAACAGTAAATAAAATAAATAATCCAAAGGAATTACAAACAATTATTATATATCAGTGGGAGATGATGATGATGATGATGACTGTTGATTCAGCATTGGGAGGCATTGTAAATTATTTAGAATACCAAAAAATCGATCTCGGGTCATAACTCTAGCAAGTTAGCAAGTACCGGTTGATGCAAATATTCATTTTTAGACCAAATAAATTTTAGTTTTGGTATGCGTGATATAGTACAAGCATGAATAATCATACCAAAAAATACATTCAACTCAGCGGGTGACAGATCAACCCACTTCGGTAATGCCTTCCACTCTGAAACATACCTATGGCTTTCAGTGCAAATATATAATTTTGTATAAAAAATAAATGAAATAGATCAGGAATTGAATACTCACGGGTAATGGTGAAATATGACGAAACCTCAGAATCAAACACAAACAGAAAAGTCTTCGTCAGAATCAATCAAAATTACGTTCAGCGGTGAAAGAAGCCATTTGTGCGGTTATTTTGTTTATACGTTGATAAAATCTAGAAAGAAAAAAAAATTATAAAATTTTAATAATGTACTTTACAAAAATTGCTATAAAAAATCTAATTTTCATCGCACAGAAAAATTTTTTAGACGTACAAAAAGATAGAAAAATGGCGGAGAGAAAGAAAAAAGACCCGTAACTGTGACGTATACGGTTTGCGCACTATTGCGGTCGAAATTGCAAACTTTTTTTTCTGCGTCAGTGGGCGCATTTCGGTCTCAAAGGGTTAGAGGAATAATTTAAAAAAAAAACCTATGTCTTTCAAATTTTTTTGGTAAACTGTTTTTTTCTTTTTTATTAAAATAATTTCATTTATGATCTCTTCCTGTAGTTTTCCCTGATTTTTTTTTTTAGATAAGGGGATGGGGGTGGTGGTAGATACATTTAGAAGTTTATTTTTACAATTATACATGTCTTTTTTTCATGATTTATTTAATGTCCCGTGCCTTAATTCAGTTATCTTATTGCCCTGTACAGTTTAGGATTGTGGGTGAAAGTGAGTTTGTAGGTTATTCCAGAAAAAGAAAAAAATCTCAGTTTGGTCATCTGATTATATGATTTTTTTAAGTATCATATATGAATATGCATATTGTTAGTCAATATATATATATTAGGTTAATACTGAATTAAAGCCAAATATTTTAATTCTGTAAAAAAGTGAGAGTAATCGATATGAATTCATATGTTTATAATTAAGTCAGTTTACTTAATGAAAATATTTGTTTAATTTTTGAATGTTGTTAACATTCTCAGAATTTTCTGGACAAACATTCAAAATGTACTCTAGGACTTCTAAAGGTGACATGTTTATTTGATATCAATAGTAAGATATGTTAATCTTTACATGTACATACAGAAAAACTTTAAATATAAGCATAAGTAAAATAATCATATGGGTAGTTAATTAGGAGGTTATGTAACATGTAATGTCTCTAATGATAATGTGATCACAACACCATACAGGTTATAGTACTGAGTTTAGTTGCATCTTTTACTTGGCTGAGAATCAACTCTGTTGATGTTTAGCTCTTATATTCTACCACTGTATTACATCACACAGAGCTTATATAAACATGATACTAGTTTTCATCCATATGTGTAACAAGGTCTATATTTAGGGGAGATGATACTATAGACTATAACAATTTGAGAAAGCAAATATGCTGGTTGAGAAATGTTAAGGCCTTAGTGTCAAGTTGGATAGATTTTTTAGATGATGGTGATGATTTTTAATTCTTATTCTATTATAATCCATTATGAAAATTTTTTTTTTATAGGAGTTGATTATTAAAATTTAGAGTTCATCCATTTATACTTAATTTTTAAAATGAACATAATAATCTGGTAAACTGAATTCTCAGACATCTTTAAAGAATATGAAATAATCACTTCAAAAGATTTAGGCTAATCCGGTTTTCAGTTTTCGATGCTGCCCATTTTTATCAAAGCAATGCAATTCAGTAATGGCTCAAAACTTATGCACTAAATTCGTTTTCACTGCTGTACATCTTTGTCCAAGTCAGTAAATGCAAATCAACTATGGTAATGAAGATAATACATTAAGTAATCCATTGAGCGTTAAATGATAAATTATAAGTTTTAATGTTAAGGGCTTGATTAGAATGTTTTATAAACCAAAATTTTCAATCTTATGCCTCCAGCTATTTTTCTACGTTCAGACAATAATGATCGGATATTGTTTGCTACTTATTACCTATTGGTTTATTTACTGTATTATCTGTAATACCGTTATTGAGTTGCGTTTACTGGCTTTGACAAAGATAAGTAGTCTCGAAAACTAAAAGCCAGATTAGCTTATATCTTGATTATTTCGTAGCCATTATTAAATCCGAAAATTCAATGGACAATTAATTTTTGTATTACAATTTGTACTTGTAGTGTTATTTTGATTATTTTAATATTTTAAAATTTTGTTCATGATAGTCTTATACTGTATATGCTAAGTATTTCTCTCCACAATTAATTTTTTTCTTATTATCTATTTAAGTTTTTGGGGTTTTTTTTAGTAAAAAAATATGTTTTATTACATTTACATTATATCCAGCTATAAATATATATGTTTGTGTGACTGACCTTAGTGTTGACAAAGTTTAAATTTTACTGGTTGTACATATTCTTATTTTAACTATCTTCATTATTATCGAGGATATGATTAGTCTTTCTAATTTCCTGAACAACTTTCCCAGATGCTGATTTTTAATGTGGACTTTTAAAAAATCTTTCTAGTCAGAGGAAGTTGATAAATAGAATAAAGTAATGAGTATGTATTGTTCACCCCGACATTTTTTTCTCTCTCTTTTAATTAAATTGTTGTTTCATGTCATGCTGATTCTATTTAAAGTACTCTCAACTTATTTGGACTTAGCAGTGTGAAAAATAAAACATTTCATTGTTTTTAATTAGGAAGTGATATAATTGGTTTTTGTTTTTTTTCCAATAATGTATTTTGTGGAGAAAATAGCAGTTTTAACCTAGTTTGTTATAATTATTGTTTATTAGATTTTATTTTAGCAAGTAATTTTAGCTCCTTATGTATATATAATGTAGTAATTTTTATTAAATATTAAATTATTATGTTTTGTGTAAAAATTAGAACTTTTGACCTGTTTGTTTATTAGTTTCATTATGACCAATAATATGTATATACACTGTCCTTTTTTTTTAAAAAAAAACAAACAAACTAAAGTTGTAATACAATATTTATATCTCAAAATACATCTCAAAATCTTTAATAATTGCCCGTCATTCTTATTTGGCTATTGTTTTCTAATCTGTTTAACAAAATTTTATTTTAATGTGTTTTTTTTTTAAAGGTGTCGCAAATATTTTTTGATTTTTAGATATATATCATAAAATAATTACATTTTGTTTCTTACTTTAACTTTCAAGCTTTTCTCTCCTATCTGGAAAGAATTATATGAAGAGTTCTTTAAATCTTTATGATACTTAGATTATATTATTTTAAAAGATAGAATTTTTTAAGTTTTTTTAAAATTTATTTAATTACTCAGTTTAAAAAAATATAAATAAATATATTCCTATAAAAAAAAAAAAAATGTGCCCATGTTTGAAAGTAAAACTAAAGAAGAAAATTAATAATCCTAATTGATGTGAGAGTTGTTTATATTTGGTGCTTTGATCAATTATATTTTTACTTATATAAAAACCAAACTTAACTGTTATAATATGTAATAAATTAATTATATTGATACCAAATTTTCAGTACATGATCGAGCCCATTCTATTTTATTTCCTATCAGATGAAGAAAGAATTGACCAATTTCTGAAGGACATATGTTTAAAGCATTTACTTCCTCCAAAATAATAGGTAATCTCATAAAATAAAGGATTTATTGGCACTGTAAATGTGAAATTAATTGAAATGGTACGTTTTCAATGTTCAAGCTGCTGCATTTTCTATTCCTCAACTATATGTCACCCCCATCACTTTGAGGATAGTTGAAAAGGCCACTTAGTATCACATATCCATGGAGGAAGATTGACATTTTTCATCAGGTGGATGTATATAGAATAGAATAAAAAGTACAGTGAATTAATGTATTAATGATTTGTATTACCTTAATTACTTTCATTGCTGATAAATTGTTTACTAAACATGTAGTGAAATAATAACTTTTAAAACAGTTTGGATAGGGAGCTTATTTCTAAATTAGTTGATATTAAGTTAGCAACAGTTTTTTTTTTTTAAAAAAAAAAAAACATATCAGTGAAGAAATTAGAGGGATATGGAAATAATAGACACATTTTGATTTTTTTGTTTATTATATAAAAAATAAATAAAGAGGTTTTATATTAAAATTAATACATATTGCATTTAACTTTATTGCTTTAAGAATATGACATTTTTGTAATGGCAGGTAGGGAAGGGGCAATAAGAAGTATAGTTTAATGAACTGTGATTTATGTTAATTGCAGCTATTTTTAATTTTTTTGAAAGGGTAGTATATTAAAACAAAACACCACACCATTTCTTTTGCTATTATTTAATCTATATTTGAAGACAATTTCTCTCATTATTTCAAAGTCATTTCTTTTTAAGAATATAGACATAATAGAAATCAATAGGTAAGTTAATTTGTAAATGAAATTATAGAAATGAATAGTCACTGATCTAATGTCAGATTCTTTATTTTTAGATAATTAAGTTAGCTTACTGTTTTGTGAATGTTGAGACATTAAGTAAAAGATGTATTGTAGATAAGTATATTACAAAAACATATTTTCTACCAAAAAATAAAATAAAAAAGCATAGAAGTCAGAAAATAGTTTGAAAGATCTGTTTCACTTATGGAAGTGGTTCACAAATAGAGATGAAATCACATTTAAATTCTTAAAGGACAATAACCATTAATCAAAGAATAAAATGGAGACACATTATAATATATAAGTAATTATTTTATGTGTATTAATAATGTTACTCTAAGTTTGAAATGATTAGAATAAATTATTGGATGAGATGATAAGCAGTGGCAAAGCAACACTAATGATGATGAAATGCTACATCTTGGTTATATTATCGTATTGTCAAGTTTCGTCACAACCTACACACATAATGTAAATATAAATATATTGTTTTGAGTTCTATTTCTGATATGCTGCATTGTATTTTTTGCTTACAGAACTGATAATGATTGTCTATTACTATCTACACATGTTACATTGCTAATTATAACAATAAAGATAAGAGGATGCAATTCGTTTAATATTGCTATTATAAAAAGAGCATGCTTAATTAAATCACAAGAGTGAATTATAATTTTGCCACTGTTGCTTCTTTTGATTTTTTTGTTTGTTATTAAAATGAATTATGGGAAAATAAATGTAATTTCTTTAGATTAATTACTAATTGCAAGAAACTAAAATAGTCTTTTACATCTATTACAGGATTAAAATGAGTTATTTTATCAACTTTAACATAGACATTAATTACATAAATGAAGAATAAAAAAAAAAAATCATGTCTTAATCGTCATCTCATTGAATCATTGCCAGAAAAATATCAGTTATTTTTATTTGTGTTTTTAATATTGTTTTAATGTGTGTGTGTGTGTGTGTGCGCGTGTGTGTTGTTATTATTTTCAAAGCAATTTAACCAAAACTATAAAGTTAGTATAGGCTAAAAAAATGTTGCTGAACACTCGCAAAGATTTAATCCTATTAAATCTCAAGTCAATCATTCAGCTACAACTGGTTAATATCAATTTCATGGTTTATTTTTTTTAGCGATGTGATTATCATTTTTTTTAAAAAATATGTATGGTGTTAATTTATATTATGTTTTCTGCTTGAGTGTAATTGGAAATAATTAAACAAGAGAGCATTACTACCACTAGATTAATGTTAATGGAAATTTACTGCTACTTATTATTCCCATAACACGATTTATTTTAGCATTTTAATAATTTAGAGCTATATCATTTACTTTCATTATTCCATTACATTATTAAGTTGTGTAAGTATTAATTTAATTTTTATACTTTAATAATTATATTTATGTTATATAATTATGTTTTAGTAAATTGCAAAAGAATTTTTCTTTACATAATCCATGTTATATATGCAGGGTTCAAACTCAGACTTTCATACGACCCACCACTCTCAGTGCCATTTCATATTGCTGACCCACCTGATCACACACATGTTGAAAAGATAAATAATCACCAATATACGTATTTCAGGTGGGTCAGCAATATGAGATGGCACTGAGAGTGGTGGGTCGTGTGAAAGTCTGAGTTTGAACCCTGCATATATTACATATGTAAATGCAGGTTTAAGACTGTACAATGTAATAATCCATGTTAGTAATATAATATAAAGTGATATATAGCATAATGAAAGCATTGCATGCTCTAATAATCAGAGAGAGGTTAGATTAGTTAGGTTATGTAATTTAGCCAAGAGAGAAAAACTATGAAGTTAAAGTAAAAAAAAATCGCAAAATCAATAATAATAAAAAAGTAAAAGATTGAATATAGATTGGCACATCAGAAGGTATTGTTATTTGTTGTGAACTGTTGTTATTGTAGAATTTAAAAAACAAACAAACTGTATAGTATTTTAAAATGTGTGTATGTATATGAAAAAGTGGGTTAAGAACATATGGAAGGTTTTTTTGTATTATTTTTTTATAATTATGTAAAAGATAATTTTACATTTTTAAGATTTTAAACTTCAGTTTTTATAAGACTAAAAATGTTGCTTAAACATAAAAATGTGTATTGTTTCTATTAATTATTTTCTTTTTAAATTAATTTGGTTAATTAAATGTGCTGCTAACAAACGATTATTTGAAAAATAAAAATATCATTGCATTGAATCATCAGGTCAACTTGTTTTTTAATTTAGGAAATATGAACTGTCACATAGGAAAACAGAAAATATAGACCATCATGTAGGACGAAAATAGGAAGGTAGAGGAAGTATATAAGAGATGAAAAGCAATACCAGTAGATTGTTGATTAACAGATGATTCTTCTTTAATTTCTCTCCATCTGCAGTTAGCAGCCAGTATTTGAATACAACAGAAATAAAACTTCATAAAGCACTAACAGGAGTTTTTTTTTTAAAAAAAAAAAGGTTAGGCTCAGGTTTACTGGGAAAAGTAAGCAAGACCTGTATTAAAAGGCTGCGAGTTATCATTATTGTTTTTAGTTGCAGCCATGAGATAATTATTCAACACTTGCTTGAATTAGAATCATTATCACTGTCTGCACATGTAGTAACTTGGAAAGAATAATGTATAGCCATGAAAATGTCTTATAACTAGATTTTACCATCAATCTATCCTGAGCATTTAAAGAATTGGAAAAATGAAAATCAGCCAATAGATTTAAAAAATATGTTTTAATAAAGAAAAATAAGCCTCAATTAGATAGAAATCGTACAAGCTGCTAATATTGAATGATATCTTGAAAGACCTAAATTTGAAAGAGACTTTCTAATCAAAAGGATTAATCTGCTAAAAGATATTTGTTTGAATATCATCCAAAACATGTTTTATTAAACTTAAACTAGCACAGATAAAAGAACATTATGATAAAACTAAACAGGCATGAAAATGTGGAAAGTAATATCAGTATGGCTTCATTCAAAATTTGATAAGCCTTTAACTTTCAATGTATCCTAGTTAATTCAAATATTTCAAGACGCTAGTATTTAATTAATATTAAATTAATTAATTTGTAAACCTGCCTTAAGAATTATTTTTGTTTTCTCACTTGAAGCCTTATAAATTTGCGTTTTTAATTTATATAACATGTTTGTACTTATAATTTTTTTTTTTAAATATATGTTAAATAATATAAACTTTTATTTCATAATATATTTATATAATTAACAAATAATTTTATGCAATACATGCATGTGACTTTGAAGAAGTTGAATGAAAGGGGAGGAGGAATAAATAAACTGCTAAACCCAGTTAGAGATATATGAAAATAAGCACACTCTCTTGATATAATGTATGCTTTTATAGATGGGTAATTTAATGTATTTAATATGTAATTAGGCATACTAAAATTTTTTTAAGTGCTCTCCGATTATACTAGATTGTGGGTAACTTACGGTAGAGCATTATTTAAGGAGTAGTAGGAATAGTCTATTCAAATCCAGAAGAAAGTTCTTACCTTCAAAACAAACCCAAAACTGATTTGTACTAGGCAATGTCATCTTTATGATCAGTCCAGATGAATAATTAAGAATATTAATAGGAATTGCATCAACATTATACTTCAAGTAGCTGAACTGTGTACATCAGTGATGATGGGTGCCTCTGGCAATGATTTTAGTACTGACAAATGTTATGTTAGGGAAATAAAAGAGTTATTTGTGAGCACGTTTACTTTAGATTCTCTAGTTTAGCAGTTTGCAATCCAATATGTAATGACTTCCTCATTTATGGTATGATCATTAAATGACAACCTCATGATCATTATTGCAGTGTTCATTGTACTATCATTGACCTCTCTAGTATAATATGTTGCTGTGTTTGTTTGCTTTAGTTTTATATTGAGTACTCTTTTTATTGAAGTCATTTTTTAACAGTCACTATATAATTACTACTTTTAAGTTGATGATTTTTTTCTCTCTTTCATCTGGAAATAGTATTTATTATGTGTATAAAATATATCAAACAGCATTTATTTATTTATTTTATAGAAATATTTTTTTTTTTTAATTTTAGTTTTATTATTAGCAAAAATAAATTTTTCTGTAAGCTTAAGTATCTATTATTATTTTATTTTTTATAATTATTATTTGTATTTATGAATGTAAGTTTTTGATTTAACAATATGCTATATATATATATCAATGCAAATATTAAATTTAATCTAAGAAAATTATATAATGCTTTGTTTCAATATAATTTTAATTTTATTACATTTGCACATACATCTTTAGTGCGCGTTCATAGTGTATATTTACTGTGAACTTAAAAAATGCAAATGTTCAAAATTGAAATTTATTTTTTTAATTTTTAATTTTTTTATATTTTGCTTATTAATTTTTTCAATCATGGATATGGGAGTAGCAATACTGTAAAAATCACATGCGTCACAAAGCAATAATTCTTCTTCGGTCTTTAAATTCTCTACTGATTTTACGATTACAGCACTACTTGTTGTTTTTTATGCATAATCGTAATTAATTAAACAATCTCGGTAAACAATAGCATAATTTATTTTGTTTTTTTTATCTGTTATTTTTTTGATAAGCTAGAGTTAGTTTTTGATTTTACATAATTTTTTAAATCTATACGTTTTTATTTACAAATCTTAGGATCACTTATTACTATATATATATTAGCGTGAAGAAAAAAAAAAAATTTTAAAACTTTAATTATTCTATTTGATCAATGAAATGTAAGTTTGCTATCAATTATTTAGAAAGTTAAATAGTTTATGTTTTGAAATATTGATGTTAAACTTATTTAATTCATTTATTGATCAGTTTTTAAATCAAGTTTTATTTTTAAAAACAGAGTGTAGAATAGAAATTATAATTTTCGTGTATATGTGTATTTATTTAATATTTAAATACAAGAATATTGTCTATACTAAAATTAATATAATTTAGAAGGGATTTGAAAGTCTGAGTTCAAATCCCTTATAAAACATATTTATTTATGTAATAAGCACAATCTCTTGTAATTTGTTCTTGTATGCAATATTATTTTTTTTAATTTTTTTTTTTAAAGTTGGGTTATTTTAAGAAATGTTAATATATTATATAATTTTCCCCAGTATTTATCTATAATTGATTAGATTTTTACTTGAAATAGAAACTGAATTCGCAATACATTGAGAAGCAATTGGAATAAGGTCAAAATTGATTTTTATTTTCAAATAAATAATAAAGACAATTAACAATAAATGGAGTTTGTAACTTAATTTTTGCATAGTTAGGTTTACTTGAAAGGCATTTTATTACAATAAATCCCATTTTTATCCTGAAGGCAAGAGACAACTCGTAGTGAGAAAATATCTTTTTCTCAACAGTAATTGGCCAGAGATATCATGTTAATATTTTTCTGGATCATGTGAGGGGTTATTTTGGAACACTATCAGAAATATGTATTCCCAGTTCATAATACATAATCTCTGAAACTTGCAATTCCCATTAAAAGGAATTAGTAATATTTCATTTATAATTGTTGATATTTTACAAAATATTAAGTTTGAGAATCTCTTCTAACAATTTTTATAACTTTGAATTTTCTAAAAAAGTAATAAATAGTCAGAAGTTTAAACAGTGCCTATATGCCCCATAAGCTATCAAAAACCTTAAGTAAAATGGATTCAAGAAGATAGTGGGTTGTTGTGAAGGTTTATTGAATTTTTTAGTTGATAATTTTAACAGGAAAGTTAATGGAAATTGTCAAATTACTTTTTGGATCTAGTAAATAAAAAATAAATTACTCTTTTCCCTTTATTTGTTATACACTAATAATGATTTTTGTTTTCATATTAAAAAACATTCAATTTGTGGAATTTCTAGCACAATACAATCAAGAACACAAGATGATGCAAACTACAGTGAAAGTTATAGTTAACTGAAAGTGTTTACAGTATTATTCTAAGTTTGGTTATACTAGTTTTTAAACAATATGGAAACTCTTGTGAGGTTTAGCAGTTTTAGGAAAAAATAAAAAGGAAAATAAATTGTTGGTGAACATTTGCAGAAAAGTCAGGCAGAGAATCAATCAATCATTTAATTCTGGGTTTGGTATGCCATAAGCAATAAATGAATGTAATAAATAATAAATACTGAACATGCTATAGCAAATGAAATCAAAACAAAATTGAAATGTATTGACATGTACAAGGACTATTTCAGGAAAGATTAAAAACAAATATTACACTTGACGTCACCAGTAAATACAAAAATAGGGCACCAAAAATGGAATAGATAGAGAAATTATAAAAAGGAATTTCTGGAAACATTTATGGATTAACAGAGAGTCATAGTGGTACAATATAGAGCATTATAGATTGATAAGAAGAAGAAACAAATCATTCTACAAGGTAAATGAATAGTAACTGTATAATTTATTTTATTTTTTTTGTTCTTACATGTTAGTGACCAATTATAAAAAATGCTTAAAATGTTCCATGAGCATTCAGGTATGCCTGTACTTGTTTAATCTTATTGTCAAATCCTTTTTTTCAATTTTCTTGTTATGCATTTGAAGTTGACTATTATTGCAGCTTTCAATTCTTCAGTGGAATGTAGGTTATACTTATACACTTAGACTTTTGCAGATCACTGAAAATAATAGTCTGATAGGTTCAGATACGATGGTCTGGAAAGCCACATGTTCTTAGAAATTACATGGTCACAAAAGATCTCTGAAAGGAGAATAATCTATTGTCCAGCATCCTCTTTTTTGATATTATCACTTTTACATCAATCTTTTTCTTATGGAGGTTTTCTGTAAACAGTGTGGATTATGTGCTTACCACGTTCTGAACATTAATGTATCCAGTCAAATAGTAATATGTCTTATAAGTAAATAATGTAACATCAAGAATATCTTAATTGTAGTTTGCAATGAATTCTTGAAACCAGTGCACTTCTCCTTACCTGTTTGTTTTAGCTTATGTACTGCAGTAATTTTGTTTGGTAAAAGATTAAGTTTTCCCCCATTACTGTTGCATGTGCTATACTAACTGCAGTGTGATATTATTGTGTTAACTTCTGAATTGATTTTGAAGAAGTTTACATGACTGAAACACGATTGTTCATATGTTTATTTATAGTGAGGACATATAGTCATTCATTACACTTAAGATCATAAACTGAGTCTGTTCATGGAACTTCTTTATTAATCACCTGCACTGTGTGTCAATTTGGCACTGTTGTCTCAGGAAATTTTTGTTAAATCTGTTCTCTAAATCATGCTGAATATTAATTTCCAGTGAAATAATCACCATAAAAACACTTTTTCTATGGTCAAGACAGTTTTTGAGGCCTTTCATGATACAACTGAACAGTTCATGCTACTACAAGCGCATGATCTTCAGTGCTACCAACTGACTAATTCAAAAGCACTCAATAGTAGTAATATTACTTTCAAACTATTCTTAGATATTTTAAAATTAAATAACTCATATAATAGAGTGAGGAAAAAACTTCATTCATTTAAATTTATTTAATGTTTGCAGTTAATTTGGTATTTAGCTCATAGCTGATTAACTACTGCAGATAGTGCAAGGGGATTATAGTTTAATTGAAAATAGCATTAGAAATAATTTGTTGAATGAAGGATAATGAGACAAATTCATAAACTTTGTATTTTTGTTTTATCAATTGTTAAAAAAGTAATTTTTAGATATTGTTTGATACTTTTTTAAAAATATTTTTTTAGATAGAATCTAATTTGGAATAAAAGAAATACCCCTCCCCCACTTAATCACTTTGAGTACACGGTCCCAATTATTTTATAGAAACATTTAAAATATATAATGTAGCACTTGTACTTTAATTAACATTGTTTTTTAGTCATAATATATACATACAGTGGTTACCTCATCCAATAATTAAAAAAAAAATTAAATCAAAAAATTAGAAATACATAAATTTGAATTGATAAATTTCATGTGCACACTTGCTTATATGAGTGCCATCGATACACATCATTTTGCAGTCTCCCATTTTCTTGTGCAGTACATTCAATATGCACCCCATCTATCATGTGATTGCCATATCATGATTTATTATTAAAGTATTATTCGTATTTTTTGAATTAAATTGTATCATGTGTTTGTGTAAATATATATATATATATAACTCTTATCCATTTCTTCTTTCTCCCTCTATATTTTGCTTCTTTATATATATATATATATATATGGAATGTTCCATGATTAATGCATAAATAAAGAAGGAAATATATATACATTAAACATGTATATTACATAGTTTATTTTTTATTACTTATGGGTATGATGTCTTTGGGAAATCTTGGAAATGAATATGATGGACAGAGGGATTTACTAATATTTGGACTAGACATTTATTTATAACTTTAAGAAACAAATTTTTGATGTTTGAATAAGTGAAGATTTAATCATTGTGTATCACATGTATCTAGTATATGTAGTCATAGATTCATGCTTTTCATGGAAATTGAATCTAAGAAAGTAGTTTGTTAAATATTATGTTTAAAAAAAGTTTTATATATGTATGTTGAGTTCTGCGGTCAAAATCTGTTGAAAGTAATTAATCAATTTTCTCATCATAATTTATTTTACTGTTTTAATATTTATCACTATATAATAACTTGAATAAATCTTTATATTGCCAAAAAAGAAGAAGTAAAGGAAAATGAAAAGATCGGCTGCTTTAAACCTGTAGGTTTATAAGAATTGGAAATTTAAAGATGATGTAAAACAACTGACATGAATTAATGAAAAAATGATCATTTATCAAAAGAATAATTAATTGGATTTGCTATGACTTGTAAGTGTTGTGAATGGTGTTTGTGATATATCTGTTATCAGATCAGATCTTTCCCTTAAAATCAGATCAGATCTTTCCCTTAAAATGAGACCTAACCAGAAAATAAGCCCTAGCATGATTTTTCAAGGTGCTTGAAATATAAGCCCTACTCCAAATATAAGCTCTAGTTAAGATTGCCAGCCAAATGAATGGATTTCTTTTTATTTATTGAAGCACATGATGTATTGAATTATAAAGTAATGGATGTATAAATAAATAATAATATTGACATTAATGTTTTAAATAAGTGATAATATAAATTATAAAGTTATATTTATTTATTTTCCCATTGGAACATTTTCAATAAACATAATTTTATGTGCATAGAGAAACAATTTCCTTTCAGCCAAATCTTAGACTTAAGATAATCTATTTATTGAATTTATGAATGATTTAACAAACTTTTAAAACTTTACCTACCACAATTCAAGTATATCAGACTATTTATAATTTAATTTATGTAATTTTAGATATGTATTTTATTAATGTTTAATACTTAGATTTATAAAAATGCTCAACTTAGTTTTAGAGTTTGATCGTGGTAGCTTTTAAATATTCAGTATAAATGAAAAAATCAGCTTTGTTTTTTAAATGTTTTTCCCCCTTTTAAAAGTATTTAAATAGTGGAAGTAATTTAAAAAATTAAAGTTTAGTTTAAGTTAAATCAATCTTTCTCCTAAAGATAGGTTTTAAAAAAGAATACTGAAGTGAGGCAATTGCAAGTAATTTGGAATGTTTACTATGTGTGCCTTGATAATGGATGAATGTGGTTGGGTCTTATATGAAGCTTCATAATTCAATAGCTATGTGTTATAATAGTTGTACTTAATGTGGTGTGAAATTCAGAAATGTTTTCTGAATTTTTATGCTTATATGTATGAATAATCATTCTTAATTAAAATCCTTTTTGTTACCATTCCTATCTCATAAGTCTTCAGTTAACAATTGATTTAATGATAGATTTAAATAGAATAATATTTTGATCCCAGACAAATTTTTGTACTTAAATAAATGTAAATATCCTAGTGTATATCACTAGCTGAAAATTCAAATATTCACAGAGATCATTGCTGAAAAACATGTGGGAGCTTGATTTGAGATTTTAAGTAAATGTATATGTCTGTCTGTGACTAAATGTAGATTTTTGTTTACGAAAAAATAAGAGATTCCCTGATAATAAGTCCTAGGATCTTTGGAACAAAATTAATATAAGATCTGGTCTTATTTTCAGGGAAACATGGTATATATATTCTAATGGTAGCTTTAAATAAGCTATATTATTTATGACGAAGAAAAATATCGCCACAAACTATTCTGTATCAAGCACCCCCCCCTCCAATACAAACAAACCAAAATGTAAATAAACAAAATAGAATATCAAAATTTACAAATTAATATATAAATACTCTGTTTTTGAGCTCTATATGTCATCACATTTTTAAAAAAAAATTAAAGAAAAAATTTTTTTAATTCCACCAACAGTTTTTTTCATTTTGGAGTGTCATAAATAATCATGTTTATTAATAAAATTTCTTTAATTTATATTGGAAGCACATATATTTTATTTTCCTTTATTATCCTTTCTGAATTTGATATGCAGTATTATAATAAAATATTTTTTAAGTACAATGCTAAAAGTTTTACAAATTTTTAGAACATATTTAAAGTTAATACTGATTTAAAAACTACAAAACAGTTAGAATATTATAAATTTTGATAATAAAACTAGTCTATTTTTTTTTATAAAAGAGAAAAAAGTTATTGAAAAAAGAATAACAGAGAGCATTTAATTGTGATGAAAGCCAGACAATTTGCTATTTACTTTTTTAGAAAAAAAAATTGTGTTATAGTAAGCTTTTTTCTTATTTTTTTAATGAACAAAAAATATATGTAATGTGTTCCATCAAGTTTTTATTAAACGCTGTATTATTATTTTTTTAAAATTTTCTTTATATTATAATTTTAATTTATATATGCATACTATATGTATTAAAAAAAGCACCTGTCTTATACATATATATACCTGTTGAAAAATGTGTACATACAGTTGAATAAACAATATGTATTCTATTTTAATGAAAGTTTACTAACAAAATGGAGAATTTTTATGCTATATACAATGTATGTGAGGAGGCTTGGAACAAAATATAGTGTACTTCATGGCCCCATATATAGTTAGACTATTTAGATTGTTTTAACTAATTTAGAAAATAGCATGAGATTGGGCAAACAAAATCATATAATAAATTAAAATAAAAAGTATTACTCTAATAAGAGAGTGATTGCGCATACTTGATAAATATTTGGGTATTCTACCAAAGTAGTAATAACTCATTTAAGCAATTACCTAATATATCAATTCTGAGATTAAAAAAATGAATAATTGGCTATATAAATTAAATGGTCATAGACAAGGTAGGGAGGAATTCGGCTCTGAAATTTGATGATACTAACTTTGAATAATAATAATAATAATAGTTATTAATTTGATATTATACTATGAAAATTATTTTATTTAAACATATTTGTATCTATGAAAATTATTAATGTTTGCAAAGTTATAAAACATATGGCCTAGCTAAATTATTAAAATTAATTTTAGGCTAGATCAAATGATAAACTCACTATATAAACTGAGATAATAGAAATTTAATAATTTAATATTTATAAAAATCAGTATTTATTTTTTTATAAAATAAAATACGTAAGTTGCAATGGATTAAATTTGGAGAGCACATCCTAGTAAGTGACAAAAAAGTCTACCATTTATTTATTTGTAAAGTAATATTTAAAGTACAGTTTATTCGTAGCAAAATGGTAGAAGATTTAATGATATTCATTGAATGAAAAACAAATTTTATTGTATGTTTTTGTGTTGTTGTTCCTGAAATAATTAATTTGTGTAAAAATTAACAATTTTAGAATTTAAGGCATAACATCCTAAATTTAAAAGAAAATTCTGATATAATTATACTTTAAAATTAAAAAATTAGTGTACTTTCAAGCTAAATAAGTTGTGATAGATAACATTATTTTTGTTCATTTGTTTTAAATAAAATTATAATTAAGAAAGATTGTTAACCAAAAAATTATTTGATTGGAAATAAAGACAAATCTTTGGTAAACAAGTTTAATATGTTTTGAGTTCACACAATATTACTTTTGATTTTCAAACAATGCAGATAGTTGTGTGGAGGATAGTAATTATAAGAAGTATAGGAAACACACTAGAGTTAGTGATGAGTTACAATTAACATCAAGAGAGAGTTACTTATTATAAAGCAATCTACAAAATGTTTATTAGGCATTGTATATTTATGTTCTCATTGATATAGAGCAGAAGTTGTTATTAAGTTTGTTGATAAATCTAAGTTAAGCAAGCACTGAAAACTGTTTTCATTTGTTACTATGATAATTTTATTCACCATATATATGTCACACAAGTGTATGTGTTAACTGCAAACATTGAGTCATCTATCTATCATCTAGAAGTGTAATTGATGGAATATTGGAAATGTGGCCTAAAAACATGATATAATGTACTTACTATCTGTCCTACATGATGAAATATGTCCCTATGTCAAAAGCCCATTTATATGCAAAAGTACTAATGGTTAAACTTGAATTTGGCAAATATTACTGTTATAGAAATACTACATTGAAGATATCTATTTGTAAATAGAAAAACCAACATTTAATAGATTTCTATTCTCTACAAAATACCCTTTTAGAAATTTCCTATGCATATGTACTTAATAGGAATAGAATAATATGAACTATTTAAAACTATAATTTCTTAAATGTAATTATATTCAACTAAAATAGTTTTTATATGATAATATTAATTTTGAGTAGAGAAGAGTTAAATATTGAATTATTCATTATAATTTAATATTTTACAATTCTTTTTTTTTTTGTTGTTGTTGTTACAATATTTTTGAATATGAACTCTTTAACAAATTGGTTTTTCATGTATTTGACAAGTGATTTAAGGTTGTCTGTGCATTATGTGTGTAGACGAATATGTCAGCCATTTAATCTATGTTATTGGTATAAGGAAATAAATATGTGTCTATGATTTTGTGTTTCAGATTTATTTTTATTTTGTTGTAATTAAAAGTCATTTTAAAACTTGTCATAATCATATCCTTTCATTCTATTTTAAATTTAGTTGCATGACATACATTCTGCTTATATATCTGTTATTATGATGAGTGGATTTCCTCAAAAGAAGAAACTAAAGATTGACAATAATGAATTACAAGAAGTTAACAATTGCAAATATTCTGGTCAAATTAGTAATGCGGATGGAAACATAAGGATGAAATTAATCATGAATTAAACTTGGATGGAGTGTTTTTATTAGAAATAACTTAATATTTAAAGCAAATATGCCTATGTATTTGAAAAGAAAGGTTTTTAATAAATGTGTTTTACCAATTAATAAATATTAGATTTTTGTATATGAAAAAATAAGACATCTCTGAAAATAAGCCCTACAACATCTTTTGACGCAAAAATTAATATATATAAGATTTGTCTTATTGGGGGGGGGGGGCACAATAATAAAGGGAATGGAATTCTTTGGAAGAATAATAAGAAATTGCAAATCAATGCTTCTACGAAGGATAATGGCTGAAGTATGAAAAGTATCAATATCTAAAATAAATAAAGCTTATTTAGACTACTCAGTATTTTTTTAATAGTTAATCTAGAGAAATAAATGATGTTTATTGTCAGGAAATATAACTAGATTATCTTTATTTTTTTATCAGGATAATATTTTCAATAATCGCATTACATAAATCTAGGATGGTGCGGCTCCAAATAATTATTTTGATTTTGAGCAATATTGTTATAGATGTATTATGATTGGATTATGCTGCTAATTAAGTATTTAATATAAACTAATGTGGATATATAATAGCATTCATTCTGTTATATAATAATAGGTCAAATTTGAATGGGTTAACATGGACCATTGTTCTATTACAATATATATATAATAAAAATAATGAATTATAACAGTAATAAAATATTATATAAATAACTAATAAATCATATAAATACTTTCACTTAATTTCTTAACCTTCTTCAACTAAAAATTATTTAAATTCAAATATAGTAAAAGTAACATCACATGACCATCTCCTCTTATGCTTGTATATAACTGTTGTTGTTGTTGTTGTGATTACTCTAGCTTGCTGTGTGTGGCAATATATATAGTGAGTTTTGCCTGTTTTAATAATAGTAAAAGTAAACATCATCTTGTCATTTCTCAAGATTAAATGAATTTTAACATTGGAAAATTGCTTCTTAATTACAGATATCCAATTTCTATTAATAAAAATTGTCTCCTTAATTTTTCTTTTATTATGGTTTCTTTCTTAGCATTTTCAACATCACAATTGAAAATAAACTCCCATATTTTTTGTGATCCAAGAAAACAAACACTGTTATTAAATCCTTTATTATTCTTATTTTTTATATGTTCATATAATAATTGATGCTCTTTTAATCTTTTCTCAAGACTATACCTCAGTTTACCTATGTATGAAGTCATGCACTTATATCAAATTTGACATACATATTACTTTTTTGTTTCATAAATATAATATTTTTTTAATTATTTATCAATCTATTACCATTATGGGGAACTTAATATGAATTAAACAAATCCCTATATATTTTAAAAAAAATTTAAAATCATATATATGGAATAGAATCCATTTTTTTATTATTTATTTTCAGCTTCCTTAAAGTAATATATTTCGTTTTAAATTGGTATGAAGCAAAATAAATCTGTTTAAAACATTATACCAATTTCAATCAACTCTATTGAAATTTTTTCAGTAAAATATTATTTTTCATTGTGAAATAAAAGAGATCTAAGATTTGCTATCTCATGCATAACTGGTACTTCTGATTTATAATATATGTGTCCTCTTACTTATAAAGGTGGTTGTTTAATCATAAATTGGTAATCAAGCATTTGCAATAAAGAGGATATATGCCTTGTAAATCAAAAGTACCAGTTATGTATAAGATAGCAAGTCTTTCATTTTGTAGTAAAAAATTATATTGTCATGGAAGTGATAAAACATAAAATATTGAAAAATTTACTAAAGAGTTGATTGAAGTTGATTGTAATGTTAAACAAATTTATTTCACTTTATGTCAATTTAAAAAGAAAGCTACTACTTTAAATAGCTGAAAGTTAATTATAAAAAAGTAGATTTCTATACTATATGTTTAAAATATATATATATACACTATATGTTTCAAACACTCAAGCTAAATTTTTTAAAAATATTTTGTGTTCCACATAATGTTAATTGATTGATAAATAATTCAAAAAAATATACCTTTCAAACAAAAAAATAATACCATCTATCAAATTTTATGTAAGTGTAAGTCTTCATACATAGGTGAATTGAAATGTAATCTTGAGAAAAATTATAAGTGCAATCAATTGTTATATAAACATAAAAAAATAAAAGTAATAATGATTTAATATCAGCTTTTGTTTTGTTTTTTTTTGAAAATGAAAAAAATATGATTTTATTTTCAATTTTGGTCTTGAAAATAGCAAGATTCTTCATGAAGAGAGAAATAATAATAAAAGAAACAATTTTTATAAATAGAAATAGGATGTCTGGAACTAATAGGCAATTTGGTAATGTTAAAATTCACAAATCTTGGGATATGATATGACATTTACTTATGCTATATTTGAATTTAAAAGGTTTTTTTAGTTGAAGATTAAGAAATTAATTGAATGTACTTCTATTGTTTATTAGAGCTATTTATATAATATTTTATCACCATTATAATTCATTATTTTTATTACAATATTTATTCCATAACAGATATTTTATATATATATATGTACTGTGGGTGTATGTATGTTATGACTGAAGGATATTTTAAAAGAACTAAAATGGGATTGATTTAATATAGTTGAATATTTATGTATGTGAACTAATATACATTACAATAACTTTCACTACATACATTATTTATATAATTAGTAAATGGATTTTTTTTTAC